>JAPMOR010033291.1:11929-28431 GCA_026543865.1 Argiope aurantia | reverse complement strand
AAAAATGCATCGAGGCATTTATAATATTTCACAAACGAAATTAATTAAATTGATGGAAATCAGATCCAAAACGAAAGGTTTAGGAGGGGGGGGATGGAGTCATGCCTTTTGTAATTTTCAAAAATGAAGGCGTTAGAAAACAATCCAAAAATATGGTAAAATGGCGGAGAAAAATTTTCTATATTCAAGCTCTTCGATAGAAAATCCGTTGTTAGGAATGATCCATATAAGAGGATTAATATAGTTAGCGGATAATAAATAAAGAAATCTGATGTCGTTAATTGAGGGTGGTGATGGAAAAGACTCCTCAACTAATCCAGTTTCATATCACACTTCCCTTCCCAATTTATTAACCCCTCTGCATAACATGACGAGTCTGACTCGCGCATAGAATTATTGAATTTTTCATTTCAAATTTTCAATAAAGTGAAAGTATGAAATTTCAATTAAAATGCTTTAATATCTCAAATGTTCCTGTATGACTACAGGAATTAATAAAGATGTGTTATCTAATTTTGAAATTAAATTCCTAGATCAAGGGGTTAGATAAGAAGTTAACTTACTTACCAAGTCCTTTCGAAAATATATTTAACGGTGTTTGAAGATTAAAAGGAGCACATAGGGATCATTTATTAGAATTGTCTAGTCCATTGAGAATCTAGACTTAATATTTTTCTAGTATTTACCCATATTTTGTAACAGTTATAGCATTCATTCATTCTGAATGTTAAAAAAAATTGTTTTAGGATTTCTATAATAATAAAACAAAAAACAAAACAAAAAAAAAGCAATTACAACACGAATTTGCAATAGTCTTCCAACTTAAAGAATTCTTAAATTCAATTCCTTGGTTTCTCCATTAACACAGCTCGAATCTACCAAATCACTTGCTCTTATATTTAACTAAATCTCCCGAAACGTTGAATCGATCCATAACCAGCAAACCCGAAAACAGATAAATTGCCGGTCTTTACCGGAAAACAAGGTTATGACATTCGACACACGACATAATTGCTCGATAATTAGTTCACCGTTTGTCGGTAATGGAAGCAATTATAGCTAAACAGGGAAAAACAAATGCACAATTTGTCTCCATTGGCCAGTATGTGATATGTTCGGGTGTCATGTAACAAGAAATATAAGGTTATCCCCTGAAATCGTTTAAATTGATAAAATATAGCACGTCATGCCATGCATTTTCTAATTTATAATCAGTATAAAGTTTTTGAATTGAGCATTATTTAATTTTGAGTTAACGAATAAATGTTTCTTCATAATATATTGTTACGAAATTTCCGAGTTCGTTTGGATAGTGGAAGTTATATGGTGTGGAGAACGCTCAATCAGCAGTAGAATAAAGACAACGACGTTTATTTACACGAAGACACACAGGACAGCACAAAGACGATAACTATATACAGCACAGAAGAGACAATTCTCTTCAGCCGCGAGACGTGCAAACAGCAGCACACAACAAAATTCTACTGCAAACAGTTGCGCACAGCTTAGTTCAGCACTAGCTTGACTCCGTCGCTGCTCTGCTAATCCCTGGAAGACCAGTTCTTCACTGTCAATTGACTACTCTTCTCTGTCGCTTCCAACTACTCCGCTCCGTCAGCACAGACTGCATCCTTTTATAGATCTCAGGAGGCGGGGCTAGAAGCCTCTCAACCAATCAGGAACGTTCGAGGCGTATCTCGGTTCCTAATGGACGGATCGGGAAAATTCGATGTTTAGGTATAATCTATTTTGGCGCCAAAGTCGCCAAATGGTCGCCAAGCTCTGGAACCTCCGACGCGACATCCGGACTCCGTCCAATACAGATGACAGTAAAACAATCTTTCTGATGATGGAACCAACTATGCTGGGAAGCACAATTGCAGGTTTGTAACAATATGTATATTTTGCTCTCATATAATTATCTCATACTTTTAACACTCATTTATTTGACAAGTTCTAGCTTATATAAAAGGAACTTTGAGATCAAACTTTTCATTTGCTTCTTGATTTATTAAGTTAAATTTTTTCGATTATGTGTTCCGTCGACAATATAATATTTTAACATTTTCAGAGTTCATTGATCAACTAATTGATATACCCGATGTTGTTCGGGATTAAAATTTTTTCATGAATAATATTTTTAACCTAAGAATTGGTTTCGTATAAAATATTGTAATATACAAAGTCCTTTCAGCATTTACTTTTAATTAGAATAACAGTTGAAACAGCCAATTTTTTAAAAAAAAAACTGCCGACAGCTAATTTTCATAAATTATTAATACTTGTTAAAATCGTTCTGCAAATTTTGTTATGAAGTATAAGAAAGGCTGGTTGTTTTCAGTTTAGCTATTGATTTAATTCTGTTCAGTTACATTACCGTCCCATTTTTAAAGCAATCCTAGAGCTACTTTGAGACGGACCTCGTAATTTTGAATAGCGGTCAGATGACGAGGATGAAACCTAAGGTAGCACCCCTGTCTAAACTTCCACACCAGTGTGAAGACGTTTGGCTGCGACGGATTAAATGTGCACCAGCCCCGCTTACATGACGTTTCTTTTGTGGAATCGGTCTTGAACCTGAAACCCTCTGTTTCCGAAGCCGGTTAGTCAGGCTACACCCCATTAGCGATTGGTTTCAAGCATAGTTAAGTATCTACTTTAAGACTAATAAGTCTACTTTAAGACTAATACTTTAAGTATCTACTTTAAGACTAATACTTTAATAATAATGGTCAAAAATATTAATATAAAAAATTTACGTATTGGTAAAGTGACTCAAAAATAATAAATTTTGTTAATTGTTAATTAAACATTTAAATGATTTTTCAGTTTTAAAAGGTTGACAGTATTCTTCATGTCATATATTAAGTGTGCAAAATTAGGACCAGTTGTTTAGAAGGAGATGTGGAACACTCATTATTATATACAATTATAAACACATATACAGAGCTACTTGGCTTATTTAATATTTACAGCATAACTTTCAGTTTTCATTCAGTACCAAAAGAGTCAAAAGCTGAATCTAAGAAAAAAAACCCGATATTCATTTTCTTTAATATATTTCATAAACCATGAATATAAAGAGTAAAAATAGAAGTATAATAAATTTTTAGAAGAAAATTTGTATAAGTGTGCTATAAGTTTCTTTTCTTTGTTGTTTATAAACATCAAAATGAAATTGTAAACACTAAAGGAGCTAAAAATCAAGTTCCGTATATTTATTTATAAAGTGGAATCCTCTGTTTTCTCCCAAATACAGTCATAATTATAAGAGCAGAACGGCTTCTAAAATTGTCAGGTATGAAAGCTCTATATCTTAACAACAATATTAAATATATTCTTTTTGTTTGTTTACATTCTACATTTCTATTTAAATAAATTTTGTACCCACTGTACTTTAATAAGACCATTTTAACTCTAGACAAAGATTAGTTTACCTCAACAGTTTTGAAATCTGATATGCATGAATCTCTTACGGAAACATTGGACATACATTAGTAATAATGGGTTCTGTGATTATAACAAGGTTTCATTAACCAAACCAAATATTAAATTTCTCCTCATTTCTGGGCATATAAGTTACATTTCACATTAACTACAGAGAACGGCGTTGATTGCCAGACGAGACGTATGCTACCCTTTAATAACAGTTGCGTAACAAGTTTTACAAAACTCATTTCAGGTTCGCAGACATTATTTAACTTCAAAGTCGCTCTTAGAACTGTGTTAAACCTCAACAAAATTTTAAAAATGTATCATTATATATATATATATATATACTATTATGAGCTAATCCATTCGTAATAACATGATTACAACACATTATTCAAAAGCTAAGCAATTTCTCATAACATGCCATTGTTTTAATGCCATAGTTTTGATATTGAATGTCTTTAAAATTTTCTGGATGTTTTTAATGCAACTTTTTTGTATTCCTTCATCATATTGTTTTAATTCTGCTAATTATATGTGGGTGGAATTCGTTCAATGCATCATGAAATGATTAGTTGTATAGAAGAAATATTGTAATTCCATTTCTTATTTTTTTTAATGGAAGAATTTAACATTTTATTTAACTTTTATAATATATTGATGCTATAACTTTGCTATTGTTCATATTCTTGTCACAAATTCTTGCGATTGAGATTGTATGCTTTTTATGCAGTTATTTCTATATATTCCAATTAATCTAAATTAACGATTCTATTATCTTTGTTGTCATAAAAAAAAAACCAAACACATCTATATCGTATACATAGTTTTCATAAGACTCGTACATTAACCAGTTTGACAGGTCTACCCGAAATCTTAAATGCAAATGGATATATACTCTAATAAATATACATGTATATTATTAGCATGTATAACCACTTGCCAATGGTGAAAAATAGTTACGAAAGAATCTAATTGCGTGCTAGGATGCGATTAATGCACAAACACCAGAAACCCGAATTTGCATTTCGAACGCATTTTTTCCGTCCAGTTTAAAAATGAAATTTGACATAGTGTTAGAGTTATGATTACAAAAATATATAACAAATTTCATATATTTAAAACATTGGATTTTTGAGTTATTCGTTTTTATGTTTGTGAAAGTATAGAGCTGCAGATGATCAGCTCCTTAACGGATTTATTCAAAATCGGATACGAATCCACACTTCAAATATTAAATATATTTACCAAATCTTATCCATCTAGTTCTCCTCGTTTTGTAGTTAACAAGGTAACTTGTATTCGGACAGTAAGATGGAACTTGGAATGGATTTCGTTCAAATTGGTTTAGTTATATTAACGTTCCGTTTGAAGCAACACTTGGGCTATTTTGGGATTGACCTCGTAATTTTGAACCGCGGTTAGATGACGAGGACGACACCTGAGCTGGCACCCCCCCCTCCACGGATTTAACGTGCAACAGACCCCCTTACACGACGGATCTTCGGTGGAATCGGGTCTCGAACCCGAAACCCTCCGGTTCCGAAGCCGAGACCTTACCACCAGGCCACCGCGTCCCGGATTTCGTTCAAAATTAGATTTTCAATTCTGATCTATAAATTTGTTGAAGACTAAATTTCATCTGTCTGGTTCAAAGCATTTTTTGAATTAGCGTATTCACAGAAGAAATTTTGCGTTTGAAACTTTTGATAGTTACAATACTTCCTCTTTGTATAAGAGGAAATAAAAATCAATCTGAACTATTACATGGGTTCGAATGTAATCCCTGCATTGGATAAAGTGAATTCGTAATGCTAATTAAGTTTATAGATAAAATGTCCGCAAGTGATAGATAAATATTTTGTTCTTTATCAATGTCCACAGTTCAAATCCTAAGCCTACCGAGAACCAAACTTAAAATCTATCGCTGTCAGTGAGACAGTGATTATTCTCGGACTATTATCCAATTTCTACACCATACAATGATAAGACGATTTTGCCTTGTATTAAAGTGATCTTTTCTTGGATGAAATCAAAACTAGAATCTACGATCTTCAATAGCAATCAAGGTTCTGCTACTACGCAAACCAGGACGAAATGACCTAGTGTCAAGCTGTTAGTTTCGAGCTTAGAAGGGTCTAAATTCGAAATCCAATTTTGCCGAAACTCCACCATATATGTGCATCCAGTTAATACATGTGTTAATATATGTGTTAATATGTGTATCCATGTAAAATATGACATTAGACAACTCCATACGGAATTAGACTTCTGGTGCGGTGCGAAAATTTAGAATGAGATGCGCTGATTCAGATGTCACCAACAAATCACAAGGTGCTTCCTAAAATTGTCATCGGATGCTTCAAAACTGGACATTCATATAATAAATCTAATTATTCGGACCAAATGCGAATGGAACTGAACCGAATAATCGAATCGATGGAAAAAGTTACTTTCTTAAAAAGAAGAAATGCAATTTTCTGAAGATGCTTTCATTTAATGACTTCAAAAACCATGTTTGTAGCAGTTGCATTACTCTTATCTTCTCTTTTGGATACTAGATGGCGATACCTGATTAGGCCATCCCATATGTCATCCCATAATGCATTGCGATTGTAATGAGAAGGAGATGTGACGCTGAACTGTGAAGCGCGCGCGTGAATGTCTTGTCTTTGTGTTTGTAATTGTTTAGTGTGTGAATGTGATTATTAAAGAAATGTTTCCAACAACATTCGTCCTGTTGCTTCCTGTACAGATCATAATAATCTACATTCCACCACATGTTTACATTTTGTATATTACTTGCAAACCATATTAAAATTTGAATATATCGATCAAATTCAATTGTTTTTCTGTCTTCACTAGTTTGGTCGGGAAGATGTTGCTTGCTCCATTTTTTTAAAACCTAAAATAGATCAGAATAATTACGGTACGAAAAAACGAGGATTGGGGTATTACCAAAAAGATAATTCAGTTTCATGAAAAATTGCGAAATGGAAGTCTACCTGGCTGTTTAATAAAAGATTTTTGCTTCTTTAATAGTACATAAATATAAATTAAAATGATTACATAAATATAAATTAAAATGATTATATAAATATAAATTAACCTATCAATTAATTGCAAGCCGTTTTTGCTATGATGTCACTGGCTAGATTTCTTGTAATTCATTGAATTGCAAAATTGGTAAAGCCCTTTTAATTTATATCGTTTTAACTATTCAAATGAGAGACTTCATATTAAAAAAATGCTTCACAATAATAAAATTGCTGTTAATAAAATTGAAATATAATATTTAACGATATCACTCATTATGGTTCATTTCATTAAAAAATAAAACTATTTTTTAAGTACTAAAATAAAAATGAAGATTTGAATCTGAATGTTAAAAAAAATAGCAAGGGTTATAACTCATTTGAAAAATTTATTCCACTATTTTTAAGAAGCAAAACAGAATTTTAAAAGTCGGAACATACAATAATTTTTTTTTAAAAGTTCGAGAAATTTTATTTTATTTCTTTCGAAGTCTTTCTATTTCTCAAGATCATTTATTCTAGAACTACATCCAACTCTTCGAGACCAAACGATTCCGTAACTTCTTGGCAAATAGATGGAATGGTATTTCGTGGAATTTTCACACCAATGTCGTCTGCTCGAATAAAGAAAGCGGGAAAATACTTTGCAGCTGGCAGCACTTTACATTTAAACTCAACAAACTTTTGTTTACTTTCTTAGCGAAACGAATAGCTAAAACGGATGGAAATAGCTTCAAACTTTTCTGCAAACAAAAAAAAAAGAAATTTAATTCAGACCGTGTTTGAATTTCTCCGAAAAATAATCCTATGGGCAAAATTATTGGCAAGTTTACTATGAAAAATACCAAAAATGTTTTAAAGAATATTAAGAATAAAAGTGCGGTAGAAAAGTTTGATTCTACTTGCTATTAATAACTTCCATTATTATACAAAAGTCTGATAACAAGACAGACCAACCATGATTTCAACAGAAAATTTTTATTCAGAGAGATCAAATTTAAGAGAAAAATTTAAAATTCAATATTTACAGCAGGCCTTTCTTTGTAGAACTAGCATTAAAGTCGAATTTATAGAATAGATTTTGGAATCACATATATGTAAAAATATTTTTGAAGGAACAGATTAAGTTCTCTAATTACTTGTATTTTTCATAATTTTAAGAAAATAGTTCATTTTTTTTTCTTTTTGTCAAGATTGTTTTTTACTAAGTCAGGAAATACAAAAATAGGAATACAAAAAGCAGGAAAAAAATATTGAGAATGTATTTTGAACATATATAATTTAAGAAAGGAAATTCCCTGAACAGCGTTTTGGATCTGTGGGAAAATAGCAGCTTAAGCAACTCGGAATGTAAAATTACACAGATTAGGATATTATTTTTAGAACTGTAATCATTAAGTATATTTATAAATTGAATCAATTTTAAATTCATGTTATAAATAGTAATACTTTTTTTTTAACTGAGTAGCTCTTTAATATTAAGATTCAAGCTTGTCAAAGCTCATTAGTGTACAAAAAATAACACTATACGTGGATTAACCCTTACCACTCGAAAAGGAAATTCGATGCATAATTATTCATCTAAGAAAGTCTTGTTTATTGCTCCGAAAAACATATATGTAAATGTTTTTAATTGAATTCTCACGTTTAATTTTGCTTTAACATCAAAATGATTCAGCGTCTTAAATAACAAGTGAGAGTCACCATCCGAGTGCAAAGACTTAATACATAATAAAACTGATCTCTTTAAATGTTAGTTGTATTGACTGAAAATGAAAGCGATTTCAAAATATTTTATGGCTTTGTCAAGAATTATTTTTTTATAAATTAAAAAAATTAAGTTGATTAATATTAAATTGATTCTTATAAATTAAGAAAATTTTTATAAATTAAGATGCATTGAGTTAGGGCGCATTCACCCGAACATAATATTGAAGAAAATATATAATATTAGATAGTGTCCAGCCGGTATTTTATCTAAAACTACCATAATTTTACTGCAATCAATACTCCAGCTGGAGCAATACTTATGGCTTTTCTGCTCTTTCACATCAGCAATATGATGCAAAACCATTTATCGAATTTACCATACGTAATTAAATACGCCTGAATTAATAAATATGAATAGGGACAGTCGAATTTTTATTGAATTTTGCCGAAATTGCAAATCAACGTTCTCATCTTATTTTTATTTATTCTATTTGCATGCAAGCGAAGGAAAAAGACATGCCACCTTGTCACGGTTTCACACCAAATTCGACACATATTTGGATTTTTTATGTAATATCACTCGAGAATTCTATAAAATAGTCCTTTGGTTTTTATAAGTTACAATTGTTGATAGTTTAGTTGTATTAACGTCTCGTTTTATAAAATTTTGAAACGCGGTCAGATGACGAGGACGACACCTGTGCAAGCACCTCCTCTCCAAATTTCCACACCATACTAGTGGGAGGACGTTTAGCCCCAATGGATTTAACGTGCACCAGACCCACTTAAACGACGATTTTTTTGGTGGAATCGGGTGTCGAACCTGATCCCTCCGATTCCGCGTCCGAGACCTTATCACCAGGCTACCGCGGCCCTACAGTATTGATAGAATAACACAAGCAGATCAATTAATTGTTCGGGAAGGGATTTTGAGGTCGAGTTTATTTTGATGATTACAATACTTACAACGAGAAAATAAAATATTTACTTCAATCTTAGCAAGTTTAATTTTCGCCAACACAACGCAGGCTGCGGAAACCTCCAAAGCGACAAACTTGCCTTTATCCGGTCAATTGTGAAACGACTTTTGGCAGACTTGGGGAAAGAAGATTATGAAGAATATAGGTGGAGAGGGGGGGGGGTGATACAGACCCCATCTCCGTGGCCCAGTCTACATGAAAGGATCCGAAAGCGACAGACGTGAACAGAAAAAGCAAAAGAAAAATCTCCAGAGATTTCGAGAGAAGTAATGACCATTCGAATGTCTCGTCCATCCACGGCTTTGTCTTGACCTCTACGATTGAATTACGACGATGGAATTATTAGAATTCTCGGGAGTGGAAGAACCATTCGGAAGGTGGCTTAGAATGAAATCGAACATGATTTTTTATTTTTTTTTATTTTTAGGAATTAATATTGGCTAAGCGCTTAGAGCAGCTTAGTTTATACTGGCATTCCATTTTTATTCAAAAAATAGCTATTTGGGGATGAATCAAAATTTCGAGTCGTGCTCAGTTAACGGTTATATTGCAATGGAAATAAGTCTTTTTGCATGTCATGTGCGTCTATTCACCGATTTTATAGAAATTGCGATATTTGCTTCTTTTATTAACTCCATAGGAATTCATTTAAAATTGTCTGAATCAAACCTACCCATATCACCAGTACCAGAAGTTCTCAAATTTTAAAACATTGCTGCCATTTCTAGAACCCGAAACTATAGCTTCCATTTCACATGCAGCGCGCATTGAATATTTTTCAGGAACAACCAGCACACGTTCTTTCTTAAGAGGGTTCATGGATTAATAAAGAAATTTTGTAATGTAAATATTAGTATAATTGATATCAATCCACACGAGTTACTTCTTCACGTATTGCGCGTTTTGAGTCATATTCTAACCCCGCGGCAAGCTGAAAATTTCAATCAATCCACAATTTTTTTTTTTAAAAATGTGTAAAACAGATATATGGAGGATCATAATGTGGTTGGATTCAAATGATATTAATAGTTAAACGATAGATTTAATGCGACTGTGTTTACTATGCATCATGTGTACTGTAACGTCATGCAGTTTTCAATTCCTACAAATTGCGAAATCGGTATAATGAGTAAATGGTCCCCACAAATCTTGAACCATTTTCCTTTATTATTATTTTTTCCGTTTTGTTCGAATTTCAAAATGTAGTTATAGCAAAAATGTCATGATTCAAGTCGAATGTATAAAAAGTTAACAATAAATAAAAAGAAATGTTAACTGGAAATGATATGTTCTTATCAAATCAATTTATGTTATTACGTAAGCAGTGAGGAGTTTAGTTATATTAACGTCCCGTTTGAAGCAACACTAGGGCTATTTTGGGACGGACCTCGTCATTTTGAACCGCGATCAGATGACGAGGACGACACCTGAGCTGGCACCCCCCTCTCCACACCACACCAGCGGGAGGACGTTTGGTCAGGACGGATTTAACGTGCAACAGATCCCCTTACACGACGGTTCTTCGGTGGAATCGGGTCTCGAACCTGAAACCCTCCGGTTCCGAAACTGAGACCTTACCACCAGGCCACCGCGGCCCGTAAGCAGTGAGGAAGATTGTTTAGAGTCATAAAATACAAATTTCTCCAATTTATTCTCAAACAGCAAGAAATATATATATAATAGTTTATTATTAATAATGGAGTTTCAACAGAGCACTTCTATGGAGCAAATTAAAATAATGTCTTAAGCGGCTACGCCAAAATTCTGATGTATAGGGTAACCAAAGCTTTTTGAATGGGATGTCTTATAAGTTACATAAAAGAAACTATTCAATTTTCAAGTTAATATGCATTAACTTCTTCGTCGACCGTAACGCGTCTAGCGCGTTAAAAATTAAACTTCTGCAGGGCGGCCTCAATGCGCTTTAAGCATTCTTCTACCTTTTAAAATGCTTTGTAAATGTTTAATTATTTGAGTTTTTATTTGCTTATTCTAAAGTGGTAAAAAACAGAACAAAAACAGAAATTTTCGCGGACAAGAAAGGGTTCATGTTTTATTCAAGAAGATCATTAAGACAAACATATTTGCTCAGCTTAATTCGAATGCAAACACAAAACCCTATGAAAATATTAATGGAATTTATTAGAAATACAATGACAATTCAAAAGATATGTTTACACAACCTAAAATTTTTATGAAAAATTAAGAAAAATATGAAAATTATAATTCTATTATCGATCTTTTTCTAAACTTAATATTAAATATATAGAAATGGAAGTGATAAATTAAAGTGCTTCAATAGCTTGTCCCCATTCATTTTAGGAATTAAAACAGAAAACTAATCCGGTTTTTGTGAAAACTTATTTTAATATTCTTGAATTGCGTAGATATTATCAAATAATTTTTTTCAGAGGGTTTTACCAAATCTATGCATTTTGCAATTACACATCCAAGTTCCCAAATAATTATTTTTTAAGCCAAAAATACTCAAATTTTAATGAAGGTAAAACAGAAGATTAATTTTGGGTCTCCCGTAAGTGATAGGAAGAAATTATAATGCCTTCAAACTCGTTTATCTTGCTAGACACAATAGAGCTAATATTTTTTTTTTGTTTGTTTGTTTTTGAAATTTTACAAAGCTGCTAAAAAAAAAAATAAACCCACCTTAGCTGAAATTAAAAATAAGAAGAAAAAAAAACGCAAAATAAAAAAAACTTGATGAAATTGAACCAGTCTTAATTAATCCATTAAAAACAATGAAAAAATAAAAAATTAATAAAAGGTATAATTTTACGAATAAAAATAAGAAATTTGATCTTTTCACCTGATACTTGCATGAGATTTTTTTTCCCCATTGATGAATTCTATTCTTCGTCGATTTTTTCTCATCGTCATGTTTTTATCTTTTTTTTATTCCCTTATCAGAACATGACTTTTCAAACGATTTTTTATATGAAATTAAATAATTCTTAGCATATTTCTTGCATTCTAATTATTTTATAAATTCGCCTGCTCTATTGAGCTTTAATACCGATTCGGAGCTAAGATTTAGTAAGTCTTTAAAGTTTTAATTAAATAAAACTATTTTTTATATTCTTAAGATCTGTTCTTTAAAATAACATTCAAAAGCTTATCTTGTTATGGAGACACATTTAAATTGTTTTGAGAAAATAATTATTATATCTTATGAAATCGTTAGTTCAGTTAAGCATCGAAATGATAAAATCTAGAAAAACTATGCAAACTACTAAGTAAACTTTTATTAAATAGCAAAAAACTTTCTTTTCAAAGTATTTACGGCGTAATTTTAAAGATATTGATATTTCGACTTGGAAATACAATAAATAGCATCAAACGTATACGAAAAAATAGTGTCTGAAAATAAGTCGAGGATAAGAAATGACTAGAACTTTTGGCTTAAAGCCAAATCTCTTTTAGGAAGAATAATTTTAACATATTTAATGCCTTTGCAGATGATATCGATTGCTATTCCATAGGATATACGATATTGGAAAAATGTACTTTGCATATGTAAACTATACGAAAGTCATTTTATTTGACTTTGAATTGATATTTACATTTCTTGGATTAAAAAATATGGAATTCGGTTCCAAAGTAAACAAGTAAGAAATATTGCTTTAAAGTAAACAAGGTAAATATGTTTATAACTGTTTCGATAAAAATTCTACTAACAGAAGTGGAATTTCGAAATTGAGAATTGAAAAATATGAGCAAACAGAATGGTTTTATTCCATGAAAAATTTTAGATTTAGTCTTTTTTAGTCGCTTTTAATTTGGATTATGTTTTTAAATCTTATTAGATAAATTAATTTATCTTCTTTCAAATCTTATTAGATAGTATCTAAATTGTAATTCCAAAAGTAATTCCATAAACTCCAATTTTCCAATCCAAAACAATCTAAGCCAAATGAAAGTTCAAAATAAAGGGGAAGAAAAAGGCTTAAAACCTCAACTTTTCCTCATGCTTTTTAACACTTGAATAACTTTAACCCAACTTTTTGAAGTTCGTTTTTGCAATTCAAACACAAATCACTTAACTTTATCGAAAATCACTTTTTAATTAAAAAACTATCAAAAATTTAGCTATTGTTTGATTTCTCAATTTTTAAAAAAATCAATTAGCTTTTTATATTAAAAATATTGAATTTTTTTTGCGAAAAAATGAGAAATTTTTAAATTTATCTTTTTGAGTGTTATTTCAACAAAACGTTTTATTCGTTTACTGTTTTTTTCCCCTTGAAATAATGTTTTGTTATTCAGCAGCTTTTTTAATCATTTTAAGCAGATATAATCTATTGGCTTCCAATTAAGCCAAAACTTTTAAAAACACGTAATTGAGGACAAGTTTTAATGAAAGTGTAATGTTCAAATGCAACCAGAATCAATTTTGCATTTTTAAAACTGAAGAAACATTCCACATCTTTATAGGATAAAATATTTCTTTCACCACTTTATTCTGAACAACAATTTACATATAAACATTTCAGATACGTTTTTAAAATAATGTTTTAATGTTTTGTATGGTATCTGAAAATAACCATCTAGCACATCTTTCCTTTTGGCTCAAATCAACTCTCAATTTTTCTGTTAAACTGAAACATTATATGTGTTTTCGCATTGAGTTTTAGAAACGGATCCAAAATAGTCTTTTCAATTTAAAACTTCAAAATTAATTCTGTATGCATTTGAACATTGCACTTTCAGTAAAATTGCTTTTAAAAATATTTATTTAGAGCTGTATCAATAAAGAACTACCGAAATGGAGGTAAATGTTAGCAAAACGCTTTATAAAAATGTTATGTGCAACTCCTTAAAGAATATAAATTTTCTGGATTTATGTTGAGAAATATTGAAATACAATGTTTCACAATCCTCGACTCTAATATCGTATTCAAACATTCTAGTCCTTTTCACGAGCTACAGAAACAACTCTTATTTGGATTTCATTATACTTGCAAATGGGTGTAGATAATTACAAACATTAGTTAATGTCTTCAAAAATACAAGCAAACAGCGAGTTCGCTACCTCAACAATAACACGGGAAACATTTTCCCTAAGTAAATAAAAGATCCAACTGAAATACACCGGGCATGGTAATGAACGTAAAGAAGTTGAAAATGTTAGATTCTATAAAAATGAAATACAAACGATAATGTTCTCTAGTTTAAAAATAGTGTAGAAAGTATTCGAAAATTTCATTCGCAATTCAAATTAACAAGCATTGGAAATTGGAAAGTGTAAATATTTCTACCAAAGGGACTGATAGAATTTATAGAAATTTGTTTATGAATACCATGAAAAGCATTCCAGAGAAGATCAAAAAGGGATTTTCAAATATTTATATTAATAATTTTTGAAAAAAAAACCCGTTTATATAAATATCTAATTATTATCAATATTAATAAGGGTTAAGGAATATATTAGCATTTGTCAGTACCGGCCGTATCGTTTCATGCATTTATTATTTAAAATAAAAAATATTTAAAATGTTTATTGGATAATTTAATAATTCCAAAAGATTTCAATAATATTAACTATTCTTAATATAGTATAAATAATATTTATTAAAGTCAAACTAATACTATTAAATAAGAATAAATGTCAAGTTAATTTGTAAAAACAATTTCGATATTATGTAAACAGAAGACAAAGAAACGATCATGTAATTCAGAAGTTTCATTTTAAGATGTACTACGTAACGTGGATACGTACTTGATAATTAAAAAACTCAATCATGCAATAAAATAATTCATTTGTTTCATTCGAATTTGTAGTAAACATTTTCTTAAGAAAATTTAATAAAGAATATTTTTTTGATAATAATGAATTAAAAATTTTAAAATGCATTTTTAATCTACCCATCACACCTTGTATATCATTATAGATTTAAAACGTTTGTGCAATGTAGAGTTCATTTCAAAAACTCTCGAATACTTTGAAAAAGCTATACTATTATGAATATATTCCGCTATTACAACTATTTAAAAACAAAAGTCAAATCAAAATATTGAGAACACAATGGAACAGGTCCATGTTCTTTTTTCTCAAAGTAGAACTTTTAATTAAATATTCCTGAAGTCAACAAAAAAAAAAAAAAAAAAAAAATCGTCCTTTATAATGCATTTAAATAAAACCTTAAAATTGGTTCGAATTTTGTAAGACATTAGAACAGAATATAAATCCTTAGCATTTTTTCAATTTGAAAGATGAATTGCTTATGACATTTTTTATATCACAATCTCCGACCCACCGGAAAGCACATGGAAAAACTTGAATGGCCGGACCGCTACAAAAGCAACATCGGCGGGAACTGTGGTTGAGTCCTAATGGCCATCACCGACCACGACATAACCACACCCTAAGGAAGATGTTTAAAGAAGATGTCACCGATGGGAGGAGCCAGACCCCCACCTTTTCGCGTACTCACAAAGGTGGCGAAAACCAGCCGCCATGTCGGAAGCTTCTCATCCAGAATTATGTGATGCCCCCCCCCTCGTGGGACTGACATTGTTGATAAATTGATGTGATTAAATACTGGCAAATCTTCATCTTTTCCGGCAACAATCATAATTTTATCCGGTTTCAAGCACAACATGTCTTTGCTAATGCAAATGAAAAACCTCACAGCATTTTATTTTCAAAATAGAATCTCAAAATGTCCCTCACATTAAAACATAACATGCAATCATGACAATCACAAAACAAGTGTTCATGGGGAAGAAAAAAAAGGAAAAGTATTTTACATCTTTTTTCCACAAACAAAACCACCCTCTATATTTCTAAAACTCAAGCAAACCGCAATTTCAGCAGCTGTTCGGGCGAAACTTATCAGAAACGTTTGTCAAAGAGAAAGTGGGAGACCCCTCTTTCCTCCTGAACAACAACGAACTCGTTTCTGTTACATCAACCGATTTCGGGAGGCGCTCTCGTTTTCCAATCTATTATCTTGTTGGTATTTTATTTTCCCTCTCCGCGTAACAGATTTGTATTTCTTACTAATCAGAGCGAGAAGTACAAATGGTTTCGGGAAGATTCACAAGGTGTGAAAAAGAGGAAATTTTCAAGTTTCGTAGCTGTTGTTTGGGGTTAAGTAAAATAAAATATTGCTCCAGATGCATCATTTTAACACCTGTCACAAATGTTCTACATGCTCTTAATTACACATGAAATGTCAGGCGTTAAGTAATATCGTTAAGAATCATTTACGTCTTTTTTTTCGGGAGATTTTTTTTTTTTTTCGTTTAAAAACGATTGAGTTTATTCAGTACCGGATTAGATTTGATGAAGTCCAAAGCTTTTTGAAACATGGAGCTTTTTATAAGT
>JAPMOR010033288.1:0-10794 GCA_026543865.1 Argiope aurantia | reverse complement strand
ACAGCCATTACAAAGAGTTAATTGTACTATGTAAACTGAATAATATCTATCAAAAACAAGTGTTGTGATTAATTAGTAATATTCTATTGAAATTACTAATGAATTTAAGCCAAAAAAGAATACAAATGAATAATTACCAACTATTGAAATGACGTTAACAGTACTGTTTCTAAATGAAAATGAAAGCTTCATGGGCAAGACATCATAATAATTGGTAATTAGTTAGTTGAACTGATTTACCTTTTGTGTACGGGGAGGAGGGGGTGGCAAGTGTTCCATGTACAAATTTATGTGCAAACTTTCAACAAAAGATTCATTTGGACATTCTTCAGAAGAAGAAAGTCCAAATGATTAGAACACATGTTGCCTATTCTGTTAAAGAACAATCATTACACAACATAACATGCTAGTTTTAAATTGATGATTGCTTACATAAATATGTCTTATTTTCCAGTCCTACAGGGCATTTTAATGTAATACGACCGAATCCATCAACAGTGAACTTGTCTTTCCATGTATACTTATTCAACTGACAGTCAATAAAATAGGTAATATGCTTGGGGTTATCCTATGGTGAAAGGAAAGAAAAGGAATGACTACTGACAACTATCATATGTCACTTTCTGTCAAAGCGAAAGCAATCAAAAAGTGTGTCAAATGTACTAAATAAAACTTTATGACTGGATGAAGTAATTTCTATGAGTGAATAGCAATATTAAAATCACAGACAGAAAATAATATTTTTAAAGAGTATAATCCTATTTATCACCCATAAATATTGTTATAAAATGTCACTTTTCTATTCAGAAACACTTCACCAAGATGCGCTGCAAATTATTTAAAACTAATCATAATGAGTTAATAAACTATAACAAATGAATATGTTTTTTTAATTGAGCAATACTTACTTTTATATTCTTTTCCTCGAGGTTACATGTTGAGATAAATCTTATCATGGTTATAATATCAGCCTCTTGAATGGCTTTACAAGTGGTTGGAATCCAAGAATCTTCCTTTGTAAGATTGTCATGAATGAAAGTGATCTTCCATGTTGCCTTATGAAATGCTTTCAAGCAACTTAGAATTATGAGGCATGTGATTTTCCATCGTTCATCTGACTCTATGATCGCGACTCGGAAGTCCAATTCAATATCACTTTCCAAAGCAATTGATTCCAGAACTGTGACAATTGCGACAATATCTGACGCCGAACAACCACCAAATGAGCAAATCTTCACAAGCCGTTTCTTCACCAGTCTTTTAATATTCTTCGGCGATTGTTTATAGGTATTTCGAAAGTGAAATGCAACAGCACTTGATAACAACGTGGCGTTTTTATAAACGAAAGCCAATCTATAATATAAAGAGTCTTTTAGTAGTTTTATGATATTGTCAGCATAGTTTTGAAGATTCGGTTTCACTTTGCACCAAAAGTCGTAATATTCACTGAATATCTTAAAATATCTGTTAAGGTATGAAGCGTTTACTTTGTTGTCGATATCCAGCAGTCGTTTAATAGATTTATAATAAAACGAAACAAATCTTATATCATCGTTATTCACACATTGTCTGGCAATAAAAGGATCAACAATTTTCTCTGCCATATCCATTATATCTAACAGGATTGTTTACTTTTTAAGTACAAAAGCTAAAGAGCGATCAAGTCCCTTACTTTTAATATGCTCGGAATATTTCTAATCTGGCCTTGATTAGCAAAAACAAGCTTATTTTATACAGAGGTAACAAGTTCAAACTAAAACTAAACGAAAATAACAAACTATAACCGAACTGCTAAAAACATCTTTGCGACTGAAAAGTTTCAGTTCGATAAAGTTATCAGCAGAAGCTCAGAAGGTAAAAATAAATATCAGTTCTGAATCGAAACCGAACGACGATGGAATCGATTATCGAACTGATAAGAATAATCTAACTTGAAAAAAGAGTTCCCAGTTCTTCTTTCGAAAAGAAGTTTCAGTTCAGCAATTCAATCGAATAATCAGTTAAATAACTGAAATATCTACGCTATGCTATTTTTCATCCTGGCGCCCTTTCGCTTACCTTTAAATAGTGTTATTTCCCTTGTATTAGTATGCTTAAAATTGTGGATCCGACAGCGCCACAAGTGCTTATATTTTCATTTTTAGGGTGCCACAACTGAGAGATCACATGACCATTAATAATTAAGTTAAATCCCATGATTTCATAAGGCCATTAAATATGGCAAATCTACTTCGTAACTATACGCCATCTTTTATGGTACCGTATTTCACACTCAAATTATGCGGATAATTAATAGAATCTTTCTTCCCTTAATATTCAACAATAGAAGAAAACTCATATGATTAAGTGATTGAGAAAACTATGAAAATGGATTTTAATTGCATTGCAACAAAAACTTTTTAGCAAATTAAGACTTCGTTAAAAATTCTGAAAAAAAAAGTTGCAAAAATTTCAAAATTCAGGAAAAATTTGCGAGACGGCTAAAATCCCACTTTTAAAGAGATATTTCATTTTTAAATTAGGTCAAAATATTTTTTATCAATGTTTTCGGGAATTAATTAAAAAAACGATTTTTAATTAATTAAAAATCGCTCTACATTCCTTACTCTCTAAAGCGCATTTATCTAAAATTTAATGGCTCTAGCTCACACAATCTGGCCTATCAATCATCAAATTATATACAGACAGGCACTTCGTTATTTAGTAGTAAAAATTGAACAACAGGAAATATGACTTTAAAGAATATATATAGATATCGTTTTTCCTACTAACTAGTAGAGCGAATCGAGTTTGCATTTCAAAACCTCACCTCTTCCGGTCCTGGTGGGTTATTTTTTCGGATGATAAAAATATATGCAGATTTCATTTTGCTACTGAGTTATCGCTTTTATTGCAAAGGAGCAAAGTTATAGACTTAACAAATTTGAGAACCTTGATCAAATTTAAGCTATGGGCGCTTACAGATAAATCTACCTTTATCTCTTTTTTTACTTAATGAAATAAATGAAAAGCAAAAAAGAAATTATTTTCTGATGATTGTCTTACAATTTTGTATCTTTATCATAAAAAGATTTACAAACCAATTTCAACAACTTTTAACTGTAAACATTATTAATTTCATCTATGATGTAATGAAAAAGATATTTTTTTTATTTTATTCAATACAATAATTTAATACAAAAATATATTAATACACTTAATTCTTAAAATAAAGTAATATACACATATTAGGTTTAAATTTGCATTTTATTAAACTGATAGAAAAATGTTTTTTTTAAATCACTTAGTACGAAAAGTATTTTCAAGAAATATTTTTTAAGTTTTATATATTTTACATAACGTACGAATTAAGATTGCAATGAAAATATACACAACTTTAATTTGTTTTAATATAAAGGATGTCTGAAAATTAATGCAAGATTTGTATTTGCCATCATTTGTGCAGTAAAGTGTTGGCAACCCTGTTAAAAACCCATTTGACAGCTGATAGTTTAGAGTATGTAAAAATTTAATGTTACGCGATAGAATAACGTGTTAACACAAGATTTGAATTAAATAATAAAACACAACTTTTTTTTCTTTAAATTATCAAATTTTTATTGAATTGTAAAGTACACAGCATACGGTTATGCATGGCAAATAGGCAATAACACATAGGGCAAATGACCTTCATGGCTTTGCTGGTATATACGAACTCTTTTGTCGAAATTTTCTATGATCATTTTACATAAATGTGGCTATTGATGCAGTTCGTCGTTGCATAAATGTTCTTTGATGCAGAGTTAAATTTTCTCCTTCAATGCATGCGTACTTGTTGACATAAAACTTTGATTTCAAATAATTCCATAAAAAGAAATGCAATGGTGTTAAATCACACGATCCATGGGACCAATTCTCAAATGTTCGAACTGTGGCCGCAAGACTTTCATTATTTTTGAAATATTACTCAATAATGAAAACACGTTGTTCTATTGTGTAAAGCTTCATTTTTACTGATTCTAAACTATCAGTTGTCGAATGGTTTTTTTTAATAGAGTTGCCAACACTTTACTGAAGGAATGTTGACAAATTCAAATCTTCCGTTAATTTTGGGACAACATTTGCATTCGGTATTTAATTTAACACCTACTTATTTAAACTGATGAAAAATGTGTTTTTTAAATTTTTTAATTATTTAGTACCAAAATTATTTTCAAGAAATACATTGTAAATTTTATATGTTTGCATAACGTATGAATTAAGATAACAGTAATAATATACATAACAATAATTATGTATGAATATACAATAATATATTTCTTGATTAAAATTAAAATCGAAATAGTACATTTTCAGCCCTTTAATCTTATTTTTAGCCATTCCTTTAATGGAATAATTCATTAATGACCCAATGGCGACGGTTCTGAAAGAATGAACTGATTAAAAGCCATCCCTTTCACGAATTCTGAGAAGAATATGACATAGATTTATAATGTTGATATCAAACTCACATGAAGAACACATTAAAAAAAAGAGTTTCTTTTACTTGGGTTTTTTGATGAATATAAAACAGGTTAGGATTTGGTATGTATATTAATTAATACTTAACTAAACTGATGAAAATTATGTTTAATTTAACACTTATTTAATTAAACTGATGACAAATATGTTTTTCAAATAATATAAAACGAAAAGTATTTTCAAGTAATATATTGTAAGTTTTACATATTTACATAACGTACGAATTAAGATTACGATAATTATGTATTAATACACAATAACAAATATCTGAATTAAAAATTTTAAAAAAGGAATAGTAAGTTTTTAGCCCATTAATTTTACCTTCAACCATTGATTTAATGGAATAATGCTGTGATGTAATTTATTTAATGGAATAATATATTGGCTACAGCCCAATTAATATATTAGATAAGCCATAGCATTGACTCTCCGATCAGCCTCGAAGGCACGCTGGAGAAAAAAAAAATAATAACCGGACCGCCACTGGAACTGTGATTGTGTCCCAAGGGCAATCAACAGCCATGGTACAACCCTTCCCAAAGGAAGTACGTCCCGTCATCGATGGGAGGAGCCAGACCCCCATCTTTTCGTATACCCTCCATGTCGGAAACATCTTATACTGAGTTGGCATTAATTTATTAGATAAGACAACTCTGCAAGAATGAAACAGAATAAAAAATATCCCCTTCTCTAATTTTGAAATTAATATGACACACATTTATAATTTTTGATATCAAACTCACATAACAAACAGATTAAAAGAGTTTCTTTCATGTGAGTTTCATCATGAATATAACACAATCTAAAGTTTTGGTATCTTGAACACATGATGAAGAGAATGAAAAGATTTCCTTCCACGAATGTTGTCATGAAATTAATTATGAAAATGTCTTGAATTTGTTATAGTTTCCATGTCAAGATCACATAAAATATCTCTATCTGTTTCAATTTTAGATTGCTCGTATTGTTAGGAATTCGTAATATTGCTTCCATGTGCAAATAATTTTCTGGTAAGAATGAAATTAGAAAGTTTTCAGATAGCTCGAAAGCATACCGAGTACCAAGGCCTTGACGACTTGATGAAGAATTTGAGGATTTTTGACTTTTCAAGTCACACAAAATATTTCATTAAAATTTTTCTCAGTTGTATACGGGGTAACAAAATGGCAGCTAACAGTGGCTGTTAGTCAAAAATTAAACACTGAAATAAATTAATTGATTAAAATTTAATCTATGCTGAAATGCAAGCTCATGAATGCAAATTATGAACCACCATTTACTTCATTTGTTATAAAAGGATAACTCAGCTAAGTTATGTTTATTTATGGAGCCTTCTTTTTAAAATATAGTCAAATAATAAATATTTTTAAATTTATATGAAGCATAATTTCATCAGTGTCCAACTTCAAAATGCTGATTTTTTAAAATATGAATAACTTACGTTAAATTGTTCTGCATTAATAAACAAGGAACAACAATGAAAATTACAAGTTTTTGTAATTATGTAATGTGAAATTTCCATCTTAAATAATGTCTTTAATATAAAAATACTTTCAGCCACATAAAATAATGTTTCATAAAGTTAGAAATATAATCTGTTTACCATTACGAATCTCTCTATATTAACAGTTTTTTGCTATTAAGTTATTTATTATTAGTCCTTTCCAGGTTGCATTTTTAGTGGGGAAAATCCAATCCATTTTTTAAAAGTTTCTGTTTAACTTGATTTGTTATAAACTTGTAAAAATGAAATTTTGTAGTCAATTTTTCATTTAACTTTTATTGTATTGTAATTCTGAAATTTTGAGCAACTATTTATTACCAGTGATAAAACAATATTTTAATATGTTCAGAACATAATAATCAACTTATTCAACTATTTAAATTAAATTTTGATTTATAAGCATGACGCCATCTAGTAATGAATTTGAGAAAAAAATATTAAAATATTCCATTATATTTAAAGATTTGACCGATATGACTTTTTCTTTTATTTATTTATTTATTTTATTGAATTCATGTTTCGTAAAATTCATGCTATAATTTGTTCAAGACAATTTTTTCCAATAATAAAAAATTCACTATAGCCAAACGAGTTCTAAATTTTCGTTATAAAGTTAACAGGAATTTGTTTTGTTAAAAGATGACGAAAAAAATCACCATGAATTCTTAAAATAATTATCAAGTTTTCTTTATAAAAATTCAATTAAAATATAAATAAAATATTCTTTTAAATTGCATTATGTTTAAAACTGGTAATTCACAATAAAACAATGATGCAAAATAAAAAGAATTGTCAACTCTTCAATTTTAAAACAGAGAAGAGCTTTAAATACCCCTAATGTTTTTATTAAAACTTTACTGCCTGTAACATAATTATAAACATTATTATATTAAATAATTAGCTATTAAACTTTTTAGAATATAAACACAATATGTAAAAAGAATATTTATGTTATCATTGATAATGAAGATTTAAATAACTTACCTTTTGATCAAAATATATAAGTTTATACAAATACAATTAATATAAACTTAATAAATAATTCAATTTCAATACTGAAGTTTAATACTTAAAAAGAATTACTATCAAATTTGAAAAAGAAAATTTAGCTTATTTAGCATAAAACATAAAATTATTTGTATAATCAAGAACGATTTTTCATAATTATTTAACAAAATTTAAATACAATTTGAAAATGTTTTGATTACATAATATTATAGCATTGAAAGCATAAAACATTAAATTATTCTTATGAATCAACTACTGTTCATCATTGAAAAATTTACAAGTATATTTTAAACCAGGTATATTCAATACAATTTTAATTTCTCATAAAGAATTAGGTTATTTCAAAAAAATTAAAATTTAATTTTCTGCATAGCATAAAAATATATTTCTCAGGGTTTTTTTCTAAATTTTTGAGATTTATATTTTTATATTTTAATAACATTTTTCTATCAAATAGTTTAGGAACTTTAAAATTAAAATTTCATTTATATAGCACAAGCACTCATTTAAATTAATAAAGACAATTTTTAAAAAAAATTGATATTCCACTCATACATTGTCACTCATCTTAATTCAACGAAGAATAATAGATACTTGTACGTTCAAATTTATTGAACATTATATTTGGTACATTTACAATTTCAAATTCCATACAGTGCAATCATTTAACCCCTAACTTGAGACTGGAATCAAAATGACTCCGCGTTATTAATTAGCTCTGATTATCACGTGGTATTTTGTCCTTGAATACAATCATCTGTTCAGTATCTTCAAGTTGTTCTTTCAGCAGTATGTTGACAGATGTCTACGAACAACCGAGTTGTTCTTTTACAAGGTTTTTGTTGTTATTTATAGAGTTATTGATTCCATGTCTCTGAAACTGCTTTTAATTTGAATAATGCAAAGAGAATAAAGAAAAATTCTTAAAATAATAATTTAAACTACTGTATTTTTCATTTTTTGTTTATTAAATTCTAAACAATTATTACTATTAGCGTAATTCTGTTATATCTAAACGAAGTAAATACTTATTAAAAGATTGTTTACGCTTTTCTTATAACATCTTTCCAACATTTCATCATATAACATTTAAAAATTTTGATATTAATATTTTTAATGTTTTTGATAACTACATTATTCCCAGAATATATTGTGTTTCCACAATAAATTCCAATGCTGTTTACAAAAGACAAAAAAGAAAAATAACAATGGAATCATTTTTACTCCATTTCTCTGAACGCGTGTAGAAATTCATGTCTCCAGTTACGGGTTAAATTTCTATATAATTAAGAATTATCTACAAGACTTGATGAATTCATTCATACACATAATCAATAAAGTGAATGAAAAGAAGAATAATAAATATTTTTCTTCATCAATGAATATTGTCTTTTTTGAATTAAATAGCTTTCGAAAGATACTTCTTGAGTTACATTGGCATCTTTTTCGTCTTTCTCTAATGACTGAAGTTTGTGTAAAAAAATCGTTTGCATTTTTTCCAATTTTTTCCTTTCTTCAATACATTCTATCAACAGACGACTTCTTTTGACCTTTTCGTCCTCTACAAATTTCATGATTCCATTTAAGTTCCAACCATCTGCTTCTTTCTCTTTCATAAACACATTTTCCCACGTTGTAAAAGCACTTGAACTCAAAAAGTTCTTTATCGGGTTGTATTTTTCCGAATTGTTCTGGAATATGCATTGTATATTGTCATGACATTTTCTGGGTGATTCTGGTGATGTTTTTAGCCAAGCGCCGACGAACAAATTAAAAGAAGTATTCCATCTAAAATGCCTCCATTCTCCTAGTTGTTTCTCGTGTAATTTATTAAAGTATTTCACTGCTTCAACATCAAGCGAGTGAAGATCACAAACGTCTTCGTGAATTAGTTCAAAATCATCCAATTCAGTAATGTAAAATGAAAATTCGATAAGTTCTGTTAGAGGACGGTCAAGGATGAAGAGCAGGGCTCCAGGTTGTAACTTGTTGCAGATTATCTATAAAAAAGGAAGAAATATTCTTCATCAGTAAGCAAACCTCGTTTTAGCATTCACTGCTAATAACATAATATATTTAATTTCTTTAGTATAAAGTATTTAATACATAAAAAATATGAATCCTACTGAAGATCTCGCTTTCTGCTGCCTAAATTGATGCTGTCTTTTTTTATTTTTATTTTAGTTCTCATTAATACGGGTCAGCCAGTTCGTCACTAGGCTAGTAAGCAATAATAACCGATTAAGAATTCTGTTAAATGAAACACAATCCAAATTGTTGAATAAATTAAACAGAGCTTTTCTGGTATAGCCAATAAACTACAATAAAGATCTGAATTACTTTCATAAGTTAGGTATATTTCATACGTCACAAATTGTCTAGATCAAGTATTTATAGCTTTAATAAACTATATCAGTTTTAGAATGACTAATCAGGCTTAATAAACTGCATCAGATTTAAAATGACTAATAAGGCTTAATAAACTACATCAGATTTAGAATGAATAATCGGGATTGATAAACTACATAAGATTTAGAACGACTAATGGACTTAATAAACTACATCAGATTTAGAATGACTAACCAGACAATAAAATCATCAGATTTAGAATGATATATCAGACTTAATAAATTCATCAGATTTAGAACGACTAATCAAGCTTAATAAACTGCATCAAATTTATAACGGCTAATCAGTCTTAATAAACTACATCAGATTTAGAACGACTAATCGGGCTTAACAATTACATCAGATTTAGAACGACTAATCTGGCTTAATAAACTACGTCAGATTTAGTACGATTAATTGGGCTTAATAAACTACATTAGATTTAGAACGACTAATCGGGCTTAATAAACTACATCAGATTTAAAATGACTAATCAGGCGTAATAAACTATATAAGATTTAGAATGACTAATCAGGATTAATAAATTATATCAGATTTAGAATAACTAAACAGGCTTAATAAACTACATTAGATTTAGAATGACTAATCAAGTTTAATAAACTACATCAGAATCAGACACTTACTTTCGTAATCTTTTTCTTGTGATTAAATTTGGAGAGGAATCTTGTCATGGCTATAATATCTGCTTCTTGAATGGCATTGAAAGTTTCTGAACTCCAAGCATTCTTTTTAGAAAGATTACTTCGAATGAATGTTATTTTCCACGTCGCCTTATGAAACTGCCTCAAACAGCTCAAGATTGTGATGCATGTAGCTTTCCATCGTTCATCTGATTCTATGATCGTGACTCGGAAGTCCAATTCAATGCCACTTTTCATAGCAATTGATTCCAGAACTGTGACAATTGCGACAATATCTGATGCCGCGCAACCACCAAGTGAGCATATTTTCATAAGCTTTTTCTTCATCAGTCTTTTAATATTCTTCGGCGATTGTTTATAGGCAATTCGAAAGTGAAATGCAACAGCACTTGATAACAACGTAGCATTTCTGTAAACAAAAGCCCATCTATAATACAAAGATTCTCTAAGTAGTTTTATAATAGCGTCATCATAGCCCTGAAGATCCAATTTCACTTCGCACCAGAAGTCATAATATTCATTTAATATCTTGAAATAACGGTGAAGACACGAAACATTTGCTGTGTCGTCAATATCCAGCAGTCGTTTCATGGCGATATTATAAAACGAACAGAATTTTATGTCGTCATTATTCCCACATTGTTCGACAGTTGAAGGAATAATGAAGTCTTCTGTAATGCTCATTATTTTGGAAATATAATTTAATCAATTGCTTTTTAAACACAAAAGTTT
>JAPMOR010033277.1:17862-35788 GCA_026543865.1 Argiope aurantia | reverse complement strand
GCCGCATGATCGCGAATCGGATACTCGGAAGTGTATTGTAATTAATAATATATGCGTCTGATATTTAAATTTAAATCAGTAAACAGAGTAAAATGTGTTGATTTTGAAAGAGATTTTGCAGTATTTTAGAGGACAATTCAGCAGTCCAATGGAACTAAAAAACGATAATTTCTAAAGTATAAGAAATGAAACCTGAATGATAAATAAAAGTTTCAGATTGTATGCAGAGAACCCTAAAGAAAGATCCAACAAACATTTTTAAAAATTTATAACAGCTACTTATCGTAAATTAAACTTCGTACTGAACTATCTATGTTATTTATATTCCAAGTACCTTTCTATAAACACAAATATGCAAACATAAAACTCTGAGTATTTTGGAATTATTTCTCTTTTACCAATATATTTTTAAAAACTTCCAACAAATGATTGATTAACGCGTTAAATTTCTGAGATTCATATTTAAAAGTTTTAAAAGAAGTGTAAATAAATATCACTCATTTAGAAAGTGAAATTGCATGATCGAGCCTCCAATTTACATCATATTCCTTTTTTCAATCATTCTTATACTAAATTTTTCTCGGGCATTATTTCTTACATTACATACTGATTTTCCAGATTCTATGTGTAGACACATAACTACCGTGTTCAACTCTTTTGTATAAAAACATTCGAAGAAAGAGAATTGAAAAAGGGCGCCTTGGAACTGCGTTCTCGTAATCGTTCGTTTATCGCTAGATTGACGATTCATCGCAATTAACTATAATGTCTCAATTTTTTTAAATTTTAAAGAAACAATTAATGATAAACTGAATCTCAAAAGTTGATTAAAAAAACTTATTCACTTGTGCCTCATTTATTCGTGTCGCTCGATGAGTTTGTAAGATTTCATGAAACAATCGACATTGAAATAATCTATACCGTTAATATGCCTTATTTTATAATGATGTGCTTGAACTACGTTCTTCATTGCATATTCTTCCAAATTGTTGCCTTATTAGCAATTGTTTCCATGTAATCCTATTTGCGAAGATAAAATTCAACTTCATTGATTCCGCTTATGCCGGATATTTCGATACAGTCCCACTAGTGGTTATGTTGTAATCTCTAAATATTACTGAATGAGCTGATTGTTTCTTTGTAAACAGCTTTTTCCATAAGGGATAAATAATGATAATGACTCTTTCGATAAATTTTCGTTGCTTTCAAAATGATATTATAAACACTTTTCTTCTGTGGGGAAACATAGCAGTTTCACATGCATTGTTACAAATGAATAGCTTACCATCTGATCCAAATTTTTGCAGACTTGACTTTGTCATTTTCTTAATTAGGAGACAAATGGCAAATCGGCCAATTAAGGACTGACGGAGGGAATGTACATTTTAAATATAAACATTAGTTTAAAACAATAATCAGTTTTCTAATATTTGACGAATTGACAAACATTTGTGAAGTATGGGATCCGAGCTTCGTCAAATGCTACCTTCGAATCTTAGTCACATCTGATATCCTCAGTTTATATATGATGATATATATATATATATATATATATATATAATTGGAATTAATTAATTTCCTAATTTTTAACTTAATTTAGTCCATATTAACTTCATTCTAAAATGTCCATAAAATCTTCATTCAAAATATTCTCTTATTTCCTGATCCAATTCCCAATTTTTATTTAATTAATTCTACAAGCGCTCTATAAAACTGCTGATATCAGCATTTTCTCACACTCTGGGCGAAGGGATAACAATCTTTAATGCTTACAACAATCTTTTAAAGATGCCTAAAATTCCATTACCTAAATCTACACGCATCAAAGAAATCCCTATCAATATCTCATGGTAAAAACCAGTGAGGGAAAAAATTTTGGTCTCCTGCTCTTGTGTCGCGATGTAGATTGACGTATTGCCAATCGCTTTTTATCTCTACAAATTTTGAATTCCGGGTTGAAATAAAGTTTTCAAATTTTCAAAAGTTTTTAATTCGGTTACGCAAATGCTAAAATATGTGTTTACATTTAATTTCTATTGGGGTTTCCTCGAATAAAAGTTTCTAATCCTGTCGTCTAATTAAATGTAAATACATATTAATTAATTTCCTAATTTTTAAATAATTCACAAAAAATGATAAAAATCCTAAAATGTATGCACATCCACCCAAGCGCCAAAATTTCAAAAGCACATATCAACTAAACGACCTGTCGAACAAATGTATTGGCCCGCCATCTGAAATACAGGACAGTCATAATTGGAATGACCCTGCTCAAGTTTATTCTATAAGAGACAAAAAGTATTTAGAAATGTTTCGAAATTTAACTCAAATTTTGAAACATATAAGAAAGAACTGAAATACATGAAACAATTTTAAAATTAATTAATTAAAAAATTTTTGCCGCAAAATTTAAACAACATGATTTTGATTCTAATAAATGGCTCTGGTAAAGAAAATAAATGCACAAAACAAATAAATTACCCTGGAAATATCGGAAAAAAAATGGGTTGGGCAAGATTTTGAATCTGATAAATCTACTTACCTACTTTGCTTATTCGATAACCCGACGCTGCTAAAATTAGTCATAAAATATCGGGAAAAGTAGTGTAAATGAATGGGTGGTTCATAATACGTACTATCAACTATCGTAATTTTAAAAACAGGTGATTCTGTTTAATAAATTAACACAACATAGACAGATTGCCTTTTCTCTATAGCATGTCCGAGTTTCATGATTTTTGCTTTATGAAACACCAAAAACAAAAACCTGCTTAAAAATGATTGAAGAATATAGATGAAAAACGAGATTTTGTGAGGCAATGTTATTTTTTAGTAGTTACAAAAATCTGATCTAATATTAGTGAAAAATTGAAATGATAATTTACAGAATGACTGGCCGATGCCGAATTTTCTTAAGATTATATCTCCAAAAAGTTATCCTATTTCACCCTTACAAAATTAAATTTCTATGAATAATTCTTTTGTATATTGTGTAAGAGAGCGCAATTATAAAAAACTCTGGAACTAAACCTTTCTTCTTTTTCCACTATATTTGAAACAAATGAAAATGTGCGATATTAATACAAAATACGAATGGCGCTGTTGAAATCATTTAATACTATCTTATTTTTTCTTTAAAGAATCAAATTTCGATTCTTTTAAACATTTATAGGAAAAGCACTTTCTAAATCACTCCAAAGAATATAAGGAATCATTTATCCAAATAAAAAAAAAAACAAATTTTTTTTTATTTTGTAAAAGTTAATTATCTTCTTGACGCCTCTGATTCCTCGCCAACTCTTCATCCAAAACTTTCAACCAAGATTGATTTTTCATTCCTGGAAATAATCTTCGTCGCCAAGAAAAACAAATCCTTCCCCAATATGAGTTTTAATTAAAGCGGAAGGAAAAATGTCCCGGAACCAATTAGATTTCTATTTTCTGGAATTCCCAGACCGACAAACTATGAGAGAAATGGGGAAAATGGAAGACAAAGCTCGCTCTTTCGTCTTCTATTGTTTCTGTAACAAATGGAACGCAAAATGTGAGTGAATTTTTAATTTCTAACCTGGATTATAGAACTAATTTTTGTAAGCTAACTATTATAATTTTTAATTTCTTTTGTTTTCGTGTTCGAAATACAGTTTGAGAAAGTTCGATGCATTTTGATGCATACCGAAGTTTAAGACCTCCCCCGAGTTTGAGAAAGTTCTAATGAGTCGTATTTTTGTCTATTAGATGAAACACATAAGAAGTAAAATTGATAAAATTTTCAAGATTTAAGGTGACATTGCAACGGGCGAGTGCCAACTAAAAGAGAAATAGCATATTATAATAGTTAATTTTTTAATTTAATGTGATGGAGAGAACGAATAAATATTTTGCCATTGGCGCCATTTACTTTTGCTGTGCTACTGGGGTTTTATTTAAAAATTGTAGATTTGTAGACTATCATATTTTTTTTAAAATCTTCAATACAAAAGATCCATCACCAAACAAATGTTCTAAATAAAAAAAATGAAAATAAAAAAGGAAACAGTGTGATTTCATATTTTTTATCCTTTCTGTGCAGAAGAATTTTATTTCTATCTCCATCCGTTTCTGATTTATTGATTATGGAGGTAATTTCGAATTTCTGAGAATAAAGAACATTGGCAGGCTCGTTTTTTTAACAGTCGGTTATATTTTAGCCTCAAATCTTTTCTTATCAAGTAGGAACAAAACCCCTTTTCCTCTCTCGATTTTGCCGAAAGGTTTCACCTAGGTGGAATAATTTGATTTTCTTTCAGAGAAAGCGGAAATTTCCTCAGAATTATAAACTTGTTTGTTATTCATTGTATCCTTCCGAATATAAACAGGTTCATTCGAATTTTTCCGATCGATAAATCACTTTCCAAATAAATTACATGAACTAGATCTGCTTTTCTGTTATCAGAAACGGATGCCATTCATTCGTTCCGGTTGCCATTTAAGAAATATTAATTGTTTCTTTTGATGTGTTTTGAAATGAAATTCGAATGCGGTTGACCTGGTGAAAGAAAAACTAATTTAAGAGGAGTATACCTTTATAGCATTCTTGAGTCTGGGGAAGAATTTTAACTCTATTCTCCCGAATTAGCGCGCTTGTGATTCACAATGAAATTTTGAAACTCTGCCCCATCTCGCAGTTAGTGTAGTAATCTTTTATTATATGTTGATGCTTCCTTAATGTGTCACAAATGTTTTATTTTTTCAGTGATACAAAGTTGCAGAAACTTTTTCACTTGAACTTTCTCGTTCGATAATACAATATATCACGTTTTAAGCCTTGTAATTTAATAAAGAATATCTTTTAATTCATTTCGGATGCCTTCTTTTATTAAATGCAATTATTTAATTAGAATCAAAAGATACAGATTTACTTTGAGCCATAAGATTGTATTCCAAACTTCCTTTATTTAATTCATTAGGTTTCTGATTCATTCATTCACATGCTCTCAAGAAAGATGATCATCTGTCGGAAATTTAATAAAATTCTGCCATTTTAATGAACTACAAACTGGGTATTTCGAAAGGCTTGAATGACCGGACCGCCACAACAGCAACACTGGCGGGAGCTATAGTTGAATCCTAAGGGACATTCCGGCCATGATACAACTCTTACCTAAGGAAATATGTCCCATTATCGATGGGAGGAGCCAGATCTCCACCTTTTCCTCACTTATCAGATGCCCCCCCCCATGGGACTGCCATTTTAATGAAAGTCGACATCCAAATTTTATGAAGCCATCTCGTATCCGGTAGACGTTTTAAAGAATTTAATATTATCGTTCTGTAGCGGTTACAATTACTGCCTTCTCCTTTCTTCATAGGTGGCGCTACTAGAGCCACCTATCAAGAGCCATGTCTTCCCCTGATTCCTCATTCTTGTCTCTTGTGTTGCCCTTGCTTGCCGTGTGTATTTGTTCTATGCCTTGTTCTTCAATATGCTTGTGTTAAATGTTTGTGCCGTGGAACTTAACCCGCTAATAAAAAGTAGTTCCTGAAACTGAACTCATTCTTTCATCCATGGCATAACACATAATAAAGAGTCTCGCCCCTCTACAGTTCTTATTTTCGGTATGCCAAAGTCCACCCGCAGCGAAACAAGAAATTTTGTGTAAACTATTTTAAGAATTAGTGGCATTTACCTTTTGTAACCACCAGCAATAATCACATTTTTCATATATGTTGAGAGTATATGTGACTTATATAAGTCATTAGGCAGTAAAAATATTTTTTTCTAACGACATTTCGAAACAATAGTGTCGATATTTTCTCTTCTGATTTTTTGAAAAGTTAGATAGCAATATTCACTGGCAAAAAAAATTTTCATTTTAAGAAAATAGGTTAAATTCTATCAACCTCAATGTAAAGGATAATTTCTCACTCAGCTTACTTAATATTCGAAGCAAACGAAATTTTGAGACAGTTTCAAATAATTTTTAAACTAGCATTGTAAATTAGCGATGTAGACATATTTTACATTGATTTTTTAAAAATATTTTTGCACTTATGCTAAAAAAAGTAATTGTATGTGATAAATTTGAAATTTTATTTGCCTTAAATAAAAGTTGGCAATCCAATGTATTATGTTGTCACAAAAAACACATGATTGATAATTACTGATTGGTGCTACTTAAATAGGAAATCGAGAATGAAAGTGAAATTGTTTAGTCTTGGTGAAATACTACCAAAATCTCTCATGCTGCTATTTTTTGGGGCATTTTAAATTGTAAAACTAGAATCAAAAGTTTTGTTAATTAAAATATTTTAAAGATGCAAAAAATTCACGCAATTTCAATAGAGTATTTCTTGAACTGTTTCCTGTTGCCATGAAGAGTGTACAATCATATTAAGCGATATCTACTAGTTTATAAGAACTCTTTAACATGCAAGTAATTATTTTTTTAGGTTTCTATTGTAATGGGATGCAAAGGATATTAAAATCCTCTCTTGTATAGAGTTAAAAGATTGGTTTTTTTTTGTTACTTAGAAGTTTGATGGCTGACAAATATGTTACGAAAGTTTATTTAAAATGCTTCGACTTTCTTACAAAATCTCTTGACAAAATCAACCGAGTTTTCTAAGGCTTTGATGAGCTGAGGAGAGTTGAAAAGTGAGCCACACTCCTAATTAACGCATTTCTTGTTCGAGTCCTTCAATTAGGAAATTCGTGAGGGTGGAGATTAAATGTGTTAAAACTTTTAATTGATTCTGGTGGCAGCGGCTCGACGCAGGTTATGGAAGGAAGAGACTTTCATTCTTTGTTCGGGTGGTTAAAAAATTTTTGAAAACATGGAAGGAAATGAATGTTTTGTCAATAATCTATTTTTATAGAACATTCTTTGACGCATCTGAATGTGTTTCCTGATAACGTCTATTGCATTTCTTTACCATTACCGCCTTTTCATTACTTCGATTTTCTATAAAACACCTGCATTACCTTTCGATAGCTCCCTGTAGTGGTTTTCATATTTTAAATTTAAAAAAAATGCTTCACATCTAGAATAATTAGGGAATATTCCCGAACACAGCTGTTTCGCAAAACATAAAAGGAGAATTCTGATGCGTGGTTTTAGAAAAATCAATTATAGTGTTACGAACAATCTGTTGCATTCAATACTAGCTGTCCGTATTGAATACAACAGATTTAGGCTTTTTGAAGCCATAAAAGTTCATCAGAAGAGAGCGAAATTTCACGGAGGATTTTATAAAAGGATAAGAAAAACAGGCTGCAAATTTCTTGATGGCTATGAGGTTGGTAAAGAATGTGATTGGACCTTTTTCTAGGCAGATGAAGTACATTCATTTGGGAAGCTTTGTGAATACCAAATTCATGTTCAATCCTGAAAGCTCCAATGCAATATGTTGTGAATTTTCTGCAATATTTATTCTGGGTCCGTACTATTTCGAAGAGTGGACTTCTACATACTAGTCGCATTTTAACGACCTGGTTCGCCCATATTATTGATTTTTTGGACAGTAAAATGATTAGAATGGATTGAATTTAATAGAATCAATCTACTACAAATTAATGGGGTGCAAATTTAAAAAAAAATGTATGTGAAATAAAGGCAGAATCAAAAAGCCTATTACGGAGTAACGCTGAAAGAAGGAAAGGTTTTAATTTTAATTTTAACGATGGCAAAAGCAAGCTATTGTGCTTTTTGTATGGACTAGATTGAATTTCACCTTAATATTGTTTCAGATTGAATCGAAAGTAAATTCAAAGGACAGAATATTAAAAATAATGAATATAATTCCACGTAAATAAAACTAAAAATGTAATTTTTTTTTAAAATTTTAAAACAAAGTAAAAATCATTTTGGCGAATAAGAGTTTTGGAATATATGAAGACCTGTTGCCATTGGCAAGACTAATGACTTATAAACCTATTCTTGAGCTCAATTAAAACTTGTTTGATCCTTGTTTCTAACATCTTGACTTCTTTTACATATTTTTTCATCTTTTTTAATGAAGCATATGAATGTCTTACACGTACACTCTTTGTTTAAAACGGGACTTTTCCATTCATTGCACATTACGTTAAAGATGTTTTAATTCTAGGGGAGTATTTTGTTAAAGAATCTTTCATTAGTTACATATTTGTAATACATCACTTCTTGGATCTACTATCTATGCTATTTTTAGCTTTGCGAGAATTTGAAACATCTAATAAGCTGCCTAAAAACTTTATCTTATCTTAAAATAGAATTCAAAGATTACTAAGTTACTGATTAAAAGTAATTTATGATGTACAATCTGCTGCAATGGTTTATTTCATAGCAAAAGTTTTGTGTATTGAATCCTCTGTTATCCATTCCTAGTAAGGGAGGTAGTTACTGTTTGTGAATAGACATCATCCGAGCCGAATATTACCTGAGATTCCAAACTGCCCCTAAACTATGAATCACCGCTCCTTTTCCGCACCTTACCGTTTTCTTTCGTGACTCAAAAACGGCAACGCGATCTCCATTTTAACGACAACGGCTAATGCGATTATAATTTTCTTTCTGTGGAACTGTTGCAGCCGATGCAATGAATGCATCGGCGAAACGCTGCGATGACTATTAATTAGTCCTGCCTCCCCCGAATCATGGCGGGGTCATTTGTTTTGTACTCCCCTCGGCTAATTAAGACTTTTTTTGCCAGGCCATTACTAGGCGAATTCTTTGATTCCCTATTAAGTAGGAATAATATGAATAATTTATAAGTCGTTTCTTTTTAAATTTCTCCTCATTTTTAAGGGGCGTTTGAACAACAGGGAGAGAATTATTTAAGAGTGGGAAAATGATATCTTTTAATTTGCGATATAGACGTGAGGAGCCTTTCATTTTTTTCAAAAACGCTTTTGGTTAAGATGGGAATTTGCTGGAATGAGGAATTAGTTTGTAATACTGTGACGTACGCAAACAGTAAGAGACTTCTAGTAAATTATTAGAGTGGGGCCCATTTTTTTGTCTTTATATAATACCACAATATTGAAAAATATTTTAAGCAATATGGAACAGTATTATGAATACTAAGGAATATCAGCTAATATTGTGGTAGTATTGTTAAAATAAAACATTAATTTTAATTTCATTATTAATTTTATTTGATATTTTATTTTTAAAATAATTGCTCTAAATTAATAAGAAATATCGAATAGCGTTATGCGACACTGTGCAAACAATATAACAAATTCTACGTTTAACAACTTAGAACCATGATGATAAAAGCTCCATAATTCAGTCAGTTTTCATTTAGAAGAGTGGAGTTGTGTCTGTTTAGCGTGTCAAGAATATTTCATTAAATATACCATTAGGATCGATTGGTTGTATGGAAATATCCATTTCAGATTATATTTATTGATTTGTAATAAAATAAAATATAATTCTTTGCATCATTTAAACCACTTTTTCGTTTGGAATGAATATGCCTATCTTTTTAGAATTAGAAATTTACCTGATTAGATAATAAGCGGTGATAAGAGTAGACATCCTATAAATGAGAGACAGCTTTAATTCATATTTATATTCAATGTTCAATATAAAATTCGTTGAGTATGAATCCTTGCGGTATTTTGAAATAAAATAATTTAATTTTAAATTAAAATTATTAAAAATATTACAGAATTATATGTGTGATAATAATAATAATTCATTTTGAAATTAATTGCTTCGACTTTATTGTCTTTCCCGGCTATTTTTTCAAAAAATATAACTTTAATCCCAACTTTGGAATTAAATTTCCCAATTCTGCTCATCACTGGGAGACCTTCATTTCCTCCAGTATGTGTCGACATTTTCTGATGATCGCTGCCAGAAACATTGCCAAATGCCCTTCAAATAGCCCAAAGGGTTGTTTTGAAAATAATCTCATGACCTTGAATCTTGGCCATGGAGCAAACACAACATCCGATCCATTATCATATCTTCCAAACTGCATTCTTTGGATTACTAATTTATTTCAATAGCTATAAGATGAAATATTCTTAAATTATTTTAAAACGATGATTTTGGATTAAAATTCGAATTTCCTTCTTTCCAAATCAACGTAGAATAATATCAGAGGTTCTTTCTGACTACTAGAAAGCTTAACTTGTATTTTCTCTTTAACATTTAGTACAAACACCAGTCTTACATCTGTATCTATATTTATCTATCTATACTTGTAATAAAGCTGAAAGTGTGTGTGTATTGGCGCTGTACATGTCAGGTTGTTTGATCTACAGCTACCAAATTTGAAAAAATATATATATCTTGGAGGTCAATTTTTAAAAATTTTTATTAAAATTTTAAATTAATAAAAAATTAAGCGAAATTTCGGCGTTTTTTCGAGATAATTTTCAAAAATATTATCACAGAAAAACAATTTTTAAATCGGATTAAAATTCAAAAAATTATCTTTTTGATGATATCAATGTTGTAACCGATATATTAAGTTTCTATTTTCAATGAATTTTTAAAGAAATGTTTTAATCACATATCCCAACAATTTATTTCGCACAAAATAGAAATAAAATTTAATCTGCATGAGCATGTTACGCTTCAATGAAGAAAAAAAAAAATAGCTTTTATCAACGAGTTGCCAACACATTGCCAAAAGCACAAACAAAAAAAGTTAACTATTATTACAAATTCAACATAAAAATGTGTAATTTTTCAGCGCTTATCTGTTTGAAATATGATATTTCCTAGAAAATAAATGCAAGGATAACTTTTCTATATTATTTTACAATATCTTCAGTATTAATTAAATTAAACAATTTTATTTTAAACAAACATGATTTAATATATACTGGATATCCACTCTAATTAGGGTTCAATAGCTAATTTATAAACCTTTAGTAATAGACATATATCTGTTAAAAGAATGGTCTAAATGAAGTAAAAAAATTATATTTTATGTAACTTGAGTCAATAAATACTCTGAATGAGTTGAGTCAATGAATTTCGAATTTTAAATTTTTATATATATCCTCTTCCCTGTGAATCATATATAACAAAATATTCTTGAGACTATAATATTTTAAATAAAATAAGATGCATTCCAATCATCTAAATCAATTACTAAAACTCATTGATTTATGAAAATTTTAATATCACCATTCTATAAAAGCAGGCGATTTTAGACCCCTTCATCGACCATCTCAAAGAAGCGAATCATCTTCCAGCGTTTCTCAAGTGTATTGACCTAAGATTATGAAAATATTGATTGTTCTAAACTATTTCTTTTAAAACTTCACAAATCGTCCAGATTTGATCGCAAAAGATAGAAACGTTTTTTTTTTTTTTTTAAAGTTGATATGTTGGAAGAATATTTTACAGAATATGATTCCTTAGGACCATAGGACTGTGTAAAATTTAAATTTCATAATATTTTGAAGCATATTTAAAGATCGCAAAAAATGAAATATTGAGAGTATTTAAATCCTCTTAAAAATAAAAATAAAAACTAAATTTTATGATGAAACAGAGAAAGTTTTGTTGAATATTCTTTGAGATATTATGTAAATTATGAAAATTATTCTGTAATGCAGAAAATTATTATAGTGTAGTGATGTAGAAAACTTCATTGCCGAATGACTCTGCTTTCAGTTCTCATATTAAAATAAGACAAGCTTGATTTCAGCAAAAATTATTTGTATTAATTGCCGTTTAATCATTTCCACTTTAATTTAAAGATGAAATTCTAAACATGCTAACAGAAAATTAGAGAGAGCTACTTAGTATAAAGAACAGAACGGCTTAAAACCTATATAATAGTATGAGTGAATTATATGATTATATAAATTTGAAGCTTAAAAATGTTTTGCCTAAAAGCTATTAAGAGACCAAGTGACATAAAATATTTAATTGAAAATTTTAGCGAATATTAATATTGGCAAACCATCTGGTATCTAAAAGCGACTAGTACTAATAATAAAGCTGAATGTATGTGTGTGTTGGTGTTCTACAGGGCAGACCGTTTGACCTACAGCTACCAATATTGGCAAATGTATATATACCATGGAGGTTGCGAATGTGCACTTTAGAGCAATTATTTTGCATTTTTAATTAGAATTTTAAATAATTAAAAATTAATCGAATTGAATATTTTAGAGAATTTACTCCTAGTGAACCAGCTGGCTACCAAACGCGACTAGTTCAGTAATACAACAAGTTTGGAGAGAAAATGTTATATTAGTGTGACTAGAAGAAAGGTTAATTCTGCTGTGGAAGTAAAATCTTAATATCCTATAGTACAGCATTTGTGCAATATATGCAGAGGGAAAGAATTCTACCTGCATTGCCTTTGCATTGCTTTTTAAGAGAAGGACTAATCCTTTTATATATGGCATATTTTCTAATTCTGAAAATGGATATCTGGAGATTCTGTGTTGTCAATAATTCAATGAAGTAAAGCAATGGGAGTTTTAAAAAAAATAGTTTCTTTTGTTTCCATCCATCAAGTCCTAATAGCAATTAATGTAGATTAGATGGGAGGAAAGGAAATCTACATCACATCCATCATTGTCCACATCATTGTCCAGTGCCAGAGAAAATTGTGCTTTAATTAGTCAGGGTGGGGTGGGGGAAGATCACTCCATCACTTTTCGCGACAAGAAGAGGTCGTGATTTATTCCGCAATCAAGCGGAGATGTTAGCCCCTTACTTCTGAAAGTGATGTTTATCTACTCGCAATTCAAAGTTGAAATTAAATGCAGCAACCTGCCACCTACTTTACAGAACATCAAGAAACGGGCACGAAGCTTGATTTAAAATTCTGATGTCTCTTGTCTATGCATTATTTGCAGACATGTCTGTGCAATAATGTGTTAACTTTTCTTTAAGGGCCTTAATACTGTATTAGAGAATCAACATTTTTACCCGAGAGAAAGATAATTATAACCCTATCCTCTTAGGGTCGCGGTGGTCTGGTGGTAAGGTCTCAGCTTCGAAACCGGTGGGTTTCAGGTTTGAGACCCAATTCCACTGAAGATCCATCGTGTAAGCTGGTCTGGTGATTGGGAAATCCATCCTCCAGCTGCTGTGGTACAGAAGTTGGGGAGTGGGGTGCCAGCTCAAGTGTCGTCCTCTATCTAACCGCGGCTCAAAAGTACGAGATCCGTCCCAAAATAGCCTTAGTGTTGCTGAAAAACGCGATGTTAATATAATTGAGCTGAACCTTACCCTATTATTTTATTTCCTGTACCAAAATTTAGAGAATATTATAGCTCTTTCTTTCTCCCCCACGAAATCGGCTATTCTTCAAACTAATGATTGGTCTCCAACACACTCGTAATCGAACCGTTTTTGGTCTGGATCATAAAAGTTGCTTTATTCGAAAGCGTTGAGGCAAGGAAGTGTTTGTCTGCTTTCATTTTCTCCTAAATTTCATTCCCTGAAAGAAAATTATTTCGGGCGCTTGCTTCGAGTTTTTAAAAAAATAAAACTTTGCCTGAAGTAGTCATTCTTTGCGAAAGATAATGCACTTCTGTCGGTGGTTGTCGGATATATTGTTCGAAAGAGTTAATATTGTATTTATGAGATCTTTGAAAAGAAAGCATTTTTAAGACAAAAGAATCTTTTTTTTCTTTCTTGTATACGAAGTATTATTATTGCTAAAAGTTTCTACCTTGAAAATTTGATGAGGCATGACTTTTCAGATGTTTTAGAATCAGAACGCACATGTTTTTAGGAATACGTCAACATGTCTGCCTATTTGGGAACCTGTTCACTTTGATACGCAACGGTATTGTTACAAACCTGCAATTCGGCTTTCCAGCATAGTTTGTTCCATCAACAGAAAGAAAGTTTTACAGTCATCTGAATGGGACAGAGTCCAGGTGGCGCGTCGGAGGTCCCAGAGCTTGGCGACAAACTTGGAGACCATTTGGCGACTTGGCGACCAATTTGGCGACTTTGGCGCCAAAATGGATTATACCCGAAACATCGAGAATTTTCCCGATCCGTCCAGTAGGAGCCGAGATACGCCACGAACGTTCCTGATTGGTTGAGAAGCTTCTAGCCCCGCCTCCTGAGACCTATAAAAGGGGCTGCAGCTGCCAGTCAGGGTAGAGTAGTCGGAAGCGACGGAGTCAGGTTAGTGCTGAACTGAGCTGTGCACTACTGTCTGCAGTAGATTCTGGTTGTATGCTGCTGTGTGTGCTGTTGTATGCTACACGTCTCGGGAGAAGATAATCGCCTTCTGTGCTGTATATAGTTGTCGCTTTTGTGCTGCCCTGTGTGTCTTCGTGTAAATAAACGTCGTTGTTTTATTTTCTACTACCTTCTGCTGATTGAACGTTCTACACACCATATCACTTCCACTATCCAAACGAACCCCGGTAAAAAAAATTCGTAACAGTATAAATTTTGGATTTGGCATTTTTTAAAAATCAATTTTGCAGATTTTTCGTCTTTTTTTAGATGTTTGTGTACAGTGACAGATGAAAGGGTAGGCATGCCAGGACACCGAGCTACAGCCCCTGCGAAATGAAGTTATTATTATAGTTATTGTAATAAATTAATTAATTGTAATTGCAATTCGCAATTAAACCTAGAAACTTTCCGACTAACTAGATGTAAAAGTCTAGCTTCGTGTCTAATCAATTGCCTATGAATAATGAATAATAACCTGAAAAGTTATCTTTAATTTTCATTGACTGCATATTTCAGTACTGCTGTTATTGCCAATGATGTTTATGTTATTTTAGGATCATTTTGAAGCGTCGATTCCGAATTTCTTTAAAATAGCAGTTAATTAAAAAACCGAATCTATTCCGAAATATCTACCGAAAATATCGAAAAAATGCCTTTTAAATGATATTAATTTAAATGTCGCATGATTTTTTAAAATTTCTACAACTATCTTTATGATATGCAGCAATACTTTTCATTGTTGTGATGACAATGAAATTAAATACTTCGTTTCGCTAAATAGGGTCTTTACGTTACCTTTTATCATTGCTAAAACTCCGACTTGCAAAATTTGCTCTCTTTGATTCTTGAACTGGAGTCTAATGTAAATTTTCGTTGATGTTATAACAGTGTTGGTATTATATATTCCTTAGATATATTCCTTAAGATAATAAAAATAATTTCATTCAAGATCTGAATGAAATTATTTTTCTTTTTCAATTAATTGACATTTAATGTTCAGAAAAATATTTTCAAGCAAAAGCTTCTAATTGATACTTTGAATAAGTTTTAAGTTTATACTTTGAATAAGATATAAGTTTTGCTTTATAATTACAACTCTTAGGTTTCATTTTAATTTTTCAACTATTATAATTCAAGTTTCTTTCCTTTTACATTGATTAAGAAATATAAAAGCAAGCGTTTTACTCTTTAAAATTTATTATTTGAAAAATAGATTCGATAGACCTTTATAAATGAATTTTTCAATATTTTCTTTGCATGCTGTTTGTAGATTTAGTTTCTTTTTCAAAGCCTTTCATTCAATTTTTCAAAAAAATCATATTATTTTTGACACAGTATGTATAATAATATAATTATTTTACAACTTTTTTTACATTAATTGCTTAAAATTTATTCACCCATGTGTTGGCAAATAATGCAAATTTCATAGTTTGAAATTACTTTATTTCGAAAACAGACATAAAAAAAGGAATTCTTTTTCGCAAACAAATCAATTTCTACAAAATTTTTCTATCTTAGACAATAATATTAAATAATTATATATAGGTACAGCTTAATTAATTAACAGCGTATTAATGTATTAACAATTAGGGAAACCATTATTCTTTGTGAACTGGCGTTTATTTCATCAATGTATTAATATAGCACATTCTCCCCAAACGTTTTGATGTTGAAAATGCCTTTGAAACCCCCGATAATACTAGATTTTCACTTTAACCCTTTCTAGGGCCGTGGAAAGTAAGTATGCTTCCCACCAAATTTATCAATCTTTGTATGAAATTTTGTAGGTTGGCATAAGTTCTGACAAAAGTTTTCAGAAAGATAGAAATTTAGTGCTTCAGTTTTTTATCTCAAACAAAATGATGTGTCTTGATTTGTTATTTAATTATTAATTGACCAAATTAATTAATTAATCAAATTAAATTTATCTAATAAGCTAAATGAATCCCTTTTCTTATTCTAATTTCAAGCCTAAAAATGTTTTAACATAATATGACTAGAAAAAAATGGCCCTTTAAAGGGTTAACATATATCTTATGATACAATACCAGTAAAATATTCAGTTATTCAAATACAAAAAGGTATTATTATGATTTTCTAATTAAAAACCCCAACGAAATCTTTCTTATATTATCTGTTTTATTGTTTTGAACAATGCGGCTGATTCCGTTAAATATTATAAGTATTTTGCTGCATCAGCCAGAATTTTAGAGACTCTAATTATATGAATGTGTATTCGCCATATTTAATTATAAAATGATTGATATCCATATAAATTTCCTAATTTTTTACTTTTGTAATGTTTTGAATATGGCCTCTCGTTCTGAAGTGGAAAGTTCTACAATTTTTAATTTTGCAGTGAATTTTTTAATGTTTTTAAAGCACTCAGCTTTTAAATTCTTTCCCAAGAGCCCTTCTAGGTTTAAAAGAAAGCAATAAATTTCTCTCTCCAAAACAAAACTATTATCCAATAAAAATAAAAATAAACTCTTTTCTGTTTTTGAAAAATCACGGCTCAATAAACTCAATAGTTTTAATTCTTTGCACTCTTCAAAAGAAATGGAATTGAACAATCTCAAAAGCTATTTTTAACAGCGGCACAATCCCAATTATTAAAATTTTATATTGAATGACGAATTGTGCTTACATTTTATACTTTCTGTATACATCTATGAAGGTACATTTGTATACAGTTTGTTTATGTGTATATACATATATATGAATAATTATTTTCTTTCTTTATTTTTTTTCTAATTTAAATCTATTTTTTAAAATTTAAATTTAATTACAAGCAGATGCTTTATTTTTCTTCTTATTTTCTATCTTTTTCTTTTTAAAATATATCTGTTTTCTTATTTTTTAAATTTGCTTTTCTCTTTTAAGTGTAAACATAGAAAGGATTTTTGTTTTTGTTTTTCTGTATTTACAAACACTTACCTTATTTTTATTTTATTACTTCTCAGGCTTTTAGTTTGTTCTCATTGTAAGCTCTGGGCACTAAAACTTGAAAATTTATTAAGTTATTTTTTTTTTCTTATTTAAATCACCATCCACTAAGGTGTTCAATACCTTTTTTAATGTCTTAAATTTCTATTCTAAAATTTTTATCTTTGTTTATTTGATGCTCATTTTGCGTCATACTCTCTCCAGTTGGAGGGTTTTTATTTATTTTTATTTTTTTAAATTTTGTTTCTTCTTTTTCTTTTAACAAATAAATAAATAAAAAAAATGAATAAATTTTGAAATGGAATTCCTTGATCTGTCTTTAATTTTCTATGTCACACGAGAAGATTTAGTTATATTATAGGAGAGTTGAGTGGAAGTCACTATTATTTATAAACGATGCGAAACAAATAATAATTACTAAATATCGATGCGATTACTTTATTAGAGAAGATACCGCTTTATCAATATCTGAATGTATTCCTCACATTGGAACTTGGTTTTTTTTCTCCGAGGAATATAAAATGATATTACTTGACTTCTGTCTACGCGTCGATTGATATAATACTAAGTAAACTTTTTTTTTTGTTTCTAGCCCATTAAACACAGCTGCTTAAATTTGTGCGTAATTGTTTTGGAAATCAGAGAGAATTTTATTCATTTTCTTTAATTAGGTGTTCCATTTTGTCTGTCTGTAATTATATAACATTCACGATCACAATAATGCGCCGTGTTAAAAAAAATAAAAATTATCGTGAAATTAGGGGTGTGATTATAAGTGTTCGGAATTCCTTGTGCGCTTCAGTTTAGAAAGCATGTGAATGTTATATTAA
>JAPMOR010033277.1:0-12862 GCA_026543865.1 Argiope aurantia | reverse complement strand
ATATATATATATATATATACACACACACACAAGGTGTCGAAAAAAGTAGAAAAAGCATTTATTACCTTAACTGCTGAAATTCGACGTATATTTAATGATATTTTTGATGTAATTTAAATCTTAATTAATTTTCTACATTTTATTTTAAATTAGCCTATGTTACTTCATTCTATTTTACTTCATATTTCCTGCTCTGAATCCCACTGTTTTATTTAATTATTTCTAACAATGACACTTGAAAACTGACGACTATTGCAATTTTTAAATCCTCAGAGCGGAGGATAAAAACTCTTTCACATACACATACCTTTCAAATATACCCAAAATTCCTTTTCCAAATTAGAAATAAATAATAAGCTTCAATGCAAAAAATGAATTAAATGGAATAAAAAAGAAGGAAAGGATGAATCCGTCTTGAAGACTTTATCAAGGATCACCCTCAGACAGGGATTTAATCCAGGGATTTTTTTTCTGTGAGTGTTCTAACTTTCTTCCAGGTATTGATCCCTCTTGACTCGAAAATCCCTGAGATGAAGGGTTTTTTGAAGGCAAGAATTAATATCAATAAAGCGATGACAATGAAATTAGACTATAATAAGCAAAATATTATTTCAAAATTCAAATCTAAGCAATATCACAGTACAGTTGAATCAAACCAAGCCACTATAAGACAATTATAAAACTATAAAATCCAAAAACCATCAAATAAGTTATAAGGAGGCAAAGAACATAACAGCAAATATATTCCAAAAGATTTTATGAAGTAACTTAAACTTATTACTGCATGCAGTTGTACTAAACTAAATTCAACTTTCAACTCAAAATCATACTGCGAAATGATACCATGTACTTGAATAGAGAACAGTCTCTTTGTTTGGCTGCTTGTTTCATGCAAGCATAAATTGGATACTATGTAATAAAAAAAAATCATTCTACTGGGAAATAAAACAACAAAAATTGTCCTCGTTGCAAGCTGCATTTGGAAATGGAGATTCTGCAAAAGGTGTTTCGAAAATTGAATTTGCCGATTTCCATTTCACTGAGGAATCTTCCCCCTTACCCACCCTCTTTTATTGACTGTTTCCTTTTTGGTTAAGAAGCTATCTCGGAAGGGTGGAGTGGCTCCATTCGCCAAAAGATTTGAATAGCTCTTCGGAGCCTACAGCTTCACCCCACCTGTCTTCCCTGGACCACGATTTAAAGTAACGAAGTGTTCCTCGAGAGCTTCAGATGGAAAAAGAATTCGGAGTATACAAAGATATTTGCAAGAATTCCGGGTTCAGTCAGAAACTTTTCTAAACATTTCTTAAGACATTCCATAAAAGTAACAATATTTCTTCTATTTTTATTATGTGGTGCTTATTCTGTCGATAAAAACATTCTAAATTAATGGCTTGATTTCGTATCAAATTGCAATATGCATTTAAACGGTTTCAGCTGCTTAAAAGTGGATTGTCAAAAGATAAATTTAATAAAACTATGTTTGAAAACACTTTGACTGTGTTATTCAAAACAAAAAATTTTTTAAAATATTTTTTACATTATATTCTTCAATTTATGAATTACTGTTATAAATATAACTTAAAATTTATTTTTTTGAAAATTACTAACAAGTGATGCCAAGCATTTGGAATTGGAATTTAAATAAAGGATTCCATTAGTTGATAATTTATACTTATAAAGAAAATGTATGGATTTTTATAAAATGTTAATCCTGCTGGTAAAACATACGGAAATTCAATGCAAATAAAAATAGAAAATACAAACAATAATACATTCAAATCGAAGCATCCATACAGTGAATATAAAGTAAATACAAGTATGTAATATAAGTGACACAGTATATCCGTGCAAATAAAATGTCTATAGTTTCACATTCGTTTAAATATACAATAAATCCATTTGAAATTCAATTATATATTCATTATAAATTTACACACTAACAATAACATAACAAAATACATTAATACATTAGTTGAATACCTAATATAATTTTATGTACTAAACATTACACAATTATAAGATATACAACAAAGCAAATTTCAGAAGCTATGAACAAAACATCAGATTAGAAACATTAACCTCCCCAAAGACATTGAACTTTTGTTAAAGATTCCAGGCAGTTAGTTCCTTATTCTTAATAATTAATCCTCATTTAGCATATTATGATTCGTCGGAAAATACTAGTTCTTGTATCTTTAAATATACTACATCTATAGACGCTGTCGTTAATTGAACCTTTGTCAAGTCCATTATCTTTTTGAAAAATCTTTGTTGAGAAACGGGAAAGTTTCAATGGCCAGTGAGCAGTTGGCATAGGTAAAAATTTTCATTACATTTCTTTAAATGTAAAAGTCCTAAGTAAGCCCTAAAGTATATCTTATTTCTGTTATGGCCTTCCAGCGCTTCTTTCATATTCCTAAAAGATATTTCTATCTACAAGATTTATAGAAATATGCTTATTTTTTAAATTTTAGAAGGATTAAACACAAAACATTGAGATTAAAACATTAGTTTCAGAAATACAAATTTATTAAACTCAGCGAAAATTTCATATACAAATATTTGTCTTGTAGCATATTAGCAAATATTTGTCTAGTATCATCCAATCATTATGATTTCAAGGAAATTTGCTAATCACTCATAATGTTGTTCATTTTCATTGGTCTACAGTTGCAACACCGACTTTATAAAGAAAGGGCGATAAACGTGAAAACCTCAGCATTTGAGAGTCTGGAATACCGAGCAAGAAAATAAAATTCATTGCTCGCACTTGTGTATTTTTCAAAGGAAAGATGTCATTCAACCGTTCCTTTTTATTGAAATATAATTTATGCTATACGTAATCCTAATGTTGATCCAACTATAAAAGAATGCTAACTTTGATTTCTGAATTCCCAGCATCCGTCTAAGCCTTAACCATCTTCTATATTTCATTGTTCCTGTAGAATAGTCTATTGTTTACAAACATAAGAATCCTTACTTTCCTGGAGATAACTCCCGGACCAAGACGTTATGCATGCTATGCAGAAATTGATGTATTGGCTTGGTTTTTAAGTTGCCTTCATCAGTAATCAGTTCAGAACACAACAGTCCAATAGTGTAGAAAATTTTTCAATGCGACGACCAGCATCCTTACATTATTCTTAGTGTCTATGGGCTGACACAACAGATTCGTGGACAACTAAGCGATCTATGTCTAGGACTTCACAATTAAACCTTATCTAAGATAAAATCTTTTTTTTTCTTTTTCTTTGCTGAGAAATAAAATCTGTTTAGAATAATGTTGCTTTAACAGAGATAATAGCATCAATCTTTATAACTGTCATTCTTTTAGAAGTAAAAATCCATCTCGTACAAAAAAATTCTTTGTACGAGAGTTTCATTATTATTGTCAATTTCCTGTCAATGTGTGGTTTGACATTTTAGAAACTCTTTGATTGTTTTCACATTGTACTTTGGTGACCGATGTATTGAGTTAATTTTAATTGACATTATGTCTGAAATAATGGATACATCTTTCCCGATGAATTCAAAAAATTCTGCCTTTACGATACAAGTGAATTCCATCGCATATGCGCAAGAATGGAACTTCGTATAAAAGTCGAAGGCGTTTATTTTGAATTTGTTTTGAAGCACTTCAATTAATGTATTATCTGACAGCTTTTTAAGATTAAATTGTAGTTAATAAATGCGCTATTGTTTTCTGATTTTGGACTTTCAATATTTTTTTGTAGTATCTTTATTAAATTTAAAATTACGCTTCCCTCAAATACCGGTTAAAGATATGGGAAAATGGCCTGAGTGAATAAATTTGCCATTTAATATCCCAGCAAAATTTTTAAGATAGAAGTATAAATGTGTCCTTACATTTAAGACAATAAACACTTTTTCCGCTTCTTTGGAGATACCCTGTATATACCGAAACTTTCCTAAAAATTTCATCTCCCGCCTTTTCGCAGTTTGGAAATTCCACCTCCCCCCGTTCTTTACAAGTACAACTTCTTCCTGTACCCATAAATCTCTCTTGGCGTTCGCAATCATCAGATGCAGTTCCCGATGTCGAGATCGTGCAGCGGGCGGGTCGCTACTCGGCTCCTGGATCGTGTCCTCATGTCTTATTTTTTATGTCCGGGATCCCTTCCATGAGCGTTTTCCGGTCGTTACCATGACAGCCTCTGGTTTATAAAATTCTTGGAGATGATGGATGTATTTTCTGGCCAGCTCATCCTGATATATTTGCTACAAGTAAACAGCCGGGTGTCAAAAAATTCGCTTCCTTGATTGGAATGTCATGAATGTCAGCTGCTTGTAAAAATTGGCGCATTAGTTTAGTCTCATGGTGATATTACTAAACATTTTGCTTCGTAAATTTTAAAATGTAAGTTCTCTATTGCTCTCATTTTTTGCTGTTTCTTAAATTGTATAAACTGTAAAATTTTCGCACACTTAATAATGATAATAAAATTGAAAATATCTGTAAAAAAGCATGACGGTTTGTACCAGATTATAATGTGATAAAATCATATTCATTTGTGAGTTTCGATTTGTGGAAGTTTGATTTGTAGTGTGGGAGCAATAAATTAGGTGAATTTAAAGGAGATTTGAATTTCTACTTCGGAGTAGAGCATGACAGTGTTTTAGACTCTATTCATCTATCCTGATTTTATTTTTAATATTTATTCTTAATTTTATAGCAACTATTCGGGCACACACACACACACACACACACAAATATGTGTGTGTGTGTGTGCCCGAATAGTTGCTATAAAATTAAGAATATCATTATTCCAAAAATAAGATTCTTACAGCATTATTTTAAAAATAATTTTATGATTAAAAGATGGAGGAGTGAGTCACCAAACGTGTGTGTGTAAATGCAGTTATTAATACAATGAAAAATATTATTATAAAATGCATATGAAAATAATTTTAAACTTTTATTGAAGTTAGAGGAAAAAAATAATTTGGGACTAAAAATGGAATAAGTGAAGGTGTTTTGATCTTTAAAATAGTGTAAAAATTGTTTTGGGGTAAAATTATACACCGAATTAGTTGAGAAGACACCTTAAAATTTCATGTGTTTTTCGTTTGAAAACTAATTAACATTTTAAGAAAAAACTTTCTAACTATCCAGGAAGTGTGCTCCAAATTTAATAAAGATTATTCCAATGATAAGATTCTTACAGCATTTTTTTAAAAATAATTTTATGATTAAAAGATGGAGGAGTGAGGATAGTCAGCCCAAAAATTGCCACCATCATCTGATCACGGCTCAGAATGACGAATGCGCTTCCAAAATGGTACTCGTGTTTCTTCAAAACGAAATATTGGTATAACTCCACTCATTCAACTTCAGAAAAAATTTACTTGTAGGCATTAGAGAAAACCATCATTAACTAAAATCTGTTTTTTATTTCGAAAGACTCTGAGACCAGAAACTGAATTTTTAACTATTGCCTTCCTATTCTTATTCTCGAAATTTTATTTGAGGAGACTCTAAATATCTGATTCTGTCATAAAATATGATTTTATAAAATTTCAAATGAAGCTTACTCATCGGAATAATTTTCGGAATCTGCAGTTTATTTATAAATAATCTGTTGTTCCTCATTAAATCGCGATCAAGTGAATGAATCAATGATGGCTCATTAAATAACTCTTTTAACTCATCATTAAATTATTCATCCTCATTCGCGCTTATCTCACCTTCATCTGCAGTCCTTCCCAAATGCCCTCCATCTTGCTTTCAAACGAGTTTCTTTTGCTGTCGATTCTAACAGGAGCCGAGAAACTTTCCAGCGCCGTCGCCGGACAATTGATTCCATTACTCAGCAGTGTCCCCGGACGACAGCTGGACGTATTTTACAGCAGTGTCTGCAATGTTCTGAGTGTCCGGACACGGATGTCCGCTGAGTCTCTCCTGTGCGTCCAGACCTCAGACTCCAGGGAAGAGACAAATGATCTTCGGAGGAGGTTTGCTCGAATTCAATTGGCATGATGGATGTGTTGACACCTCAGCGTGTCTGTTCGCGTCGAGAACTGCATTCTCCTCTTCCTCACTATTTGTTACGACTTCGTTTCAAGTCCGATTTCATTCCGTAGGTTCTGTGCTTATGGAAAAAGGGTATCATATACATCATTCCTACTCTTTCTGCGAAAATTTCGAAATTTGTTCGTTTTTACTCGTGTTTACTATCTTGAATACAAAGACTTATGATAGAGAATTCGTTCTCGAGTTTTGGATGAATTTCCATACCTTTGAATCCGAAAACGCAGTGTTTAGAATGACGTCTATGAGAATGGTAATTACGAATGCGAAGGGTGCTATTTGATGCTCGGTTTACTTTTATAAAATCCTCATTTTAACTGAGTAGCTCAAAATGTAGTGAACTTGATTGATGAAAAAGATCAGTTGAGTAACAAATATAAATTATTAAAAGAAAATTTAAAAACTCTTTCGTCCAATTATTGTTTAAGTATTCATTGATAACCCAGGATTTTGAATTGGAATAAATCAAGAATTTCCCAAAATTCTAATGAGAGACCAGAAAATGCACACGAATGTTTTCAAAATATTATTTAATGCTTATAAGTAACAAAAAACAAAACAATACTCGTTCGATCTGATGTATGCAAAAATATTTAAATTTATCATTAAAATTCCTTTGTATGATTACTCTCTATATATTGCTGTATTCAACAGAAAATTTTCGGTCATTGCCGACATTTTTTAGAGTTATTTGTTTTTTCTCTTTGCCATTTGACTTTGATGCATTTTTTAATAATTTCGTAAACTATTGAAGTAAGCTGAAATTTTGTCAAGTGTATTCTTACTTGCACATTTTATAAAATTTTACGCTTTTCCATCAATGTAAGTTTTTTTTTGTATTATATTTTGTATGGAGGAATAAGGGATAGATCGTAAAAGATTTATCTAGGTATGTATCTCTCTATAACTTTTAGGCCGCGGTGGCCTGGTGGTGAGGTCTCGGCTTCGGAACCGGTGGGTTTCAGGTTCGAGACCCGATTCCACCGAAGAACCGTCGTGTAATGGCGTCTGTTGCATGTTAAATCCGTCCTGACCAAACGTCCTCCCGCTGGTGTGGAGAGGGGGGTGCCAGCTCAGGTGCCATCCTTGTCATCTGACAGCGGCTCAAAATGACGAGGTCCGTCCCAAAATAGCCCAAGTGTTGCTTCAAACGGGACGTTAATATAACTAAATCAAACCAAAACCAAACTCTATAACTTTTATATGCCTGGAAGATTTGGCACACCTTTATTAACGAATTTTAGTTAATATTATTTCTATGAAACTTATTTTATACTTTTTTTGTCCTATTTTCATATTAAAAATCTTTTACCCATTTTTTTTTAAATTTTGATTTAAAGAATAATTGTTTGATATTGAATTATTCTTCAAAGGAGGCAAAAATTTATTGGAAAAAAAAATTAATTCTTTTGATCAGGTATAACTCGTGCGTCAAATAATCATATTTTTATAATTACAAATTAAAGCCAATAATTCATATTATAGTTATACACCAAATATCATAAACACATTTCAAGAATACCAGGGAAGTTCACTTGCATCTGTCATCTGGTCTGATAGCAAAGAAAGGAAATATTCTAAGCAAGAACATAACATTTTGTTAACTATTAATGTGATGATAAAAATAAATTCTGACTAGTGTTAAAGTATATTAAAAATCATCAGAATCTCATCTTCAAAATTTTAACATAATATAACCTATAATTTATGTTTGATTTCTTGTTAATGCAATCGAATGTTTTGTCATTCAAATGTTCAAAAAATCTTATTTTCGAGAAAATCTTTTAAAATTAAAAAAGGGGAGTGCCAGCTCAGGTGTCGTCCTCGTCATCTGACCGCGGTTCAAAATGACGAGGTCCGTCCCAAAATAGCCCAAGTGTTGCTTCAAGCGGGACGTTAATATAACTAAACTAAACTAAATTTAAAATTCAAAAAAAAAGAAGCACTTATACGGAATACTCTTTAAAGAATTGTTTACATTCTTTATCAATAAAAAAAGACTAATAAAATTTTCTAAGACATAATTTCGCGGTTGCATCGGGAATCCTTTTATGTGGTTATTCACCGAATATATTCAATAAAACTCTCGAAGATCTTCTTAGACAATGCTTATTGGATAATTGTATTAGCAATTGTTAATTCTTTTTTGTATTTACAGTAGTTGGGAACAAATAACTCAATATTTAATTTCTTTTCTTCCTATTCATTTTTAAAAGGATAATTATTATACTGCTATTCATTCAAACTCTCGTTGATCGAAATTTCTGGTGAATGGATGGTGATTAGATTTTCCTGATTGATCTCAATCATCACTGGACCATCATTTGATTTCTATCGAGAGAAAATTCGCTTTCACCCCGGAATATTGATTGTTGTTTGAATGACTGATAAATCAAAATGCTGTTTAGCTATTCAGAATTCTAATCGGATCTTGTGATTAATGTGTTAATTATATTTATTTCTGAATAGAATTTGTTTGAAGCACTTACATTTCATTTCAAACACAAATGGAGTATCTTTCACTTTCAGCTTTTTTTCCGTCTCATTTACAAAGCATTATAATAAAATTAAAAAAAAAATTAATAAAAAGAAACGTGGCCAGAAGTTTATTTCTTTACGAATCCGAAGCATTTTTGGAATTAGGTTGTGAAAACTTAATGCACTTAATAGACAAATTTTGGTTTGTGGTCTTAACACCAAGATTTCATATTTCCTTCATGTGAATATAATACTAGAGGAATTTTCGTTGAGTGTCGTCTAAATATTAAAATGGAAACTTTTACAATTTATTTATTGAAAATTTCTTGAACGGAATGTGGACGATTTGTGCAATAAAAATAACTTCTTTCTAATTCAATTTCTAGCTGTCGTATAATTTGTCCATTTACTATTGCATCGATAATAAAAGGAATTAGAAGGCTTTTACGTCGGTGCTATAAATTTAGTTTATTTATATTAACGTCCTGTTATAAAGTAATACTTGGTTTATTTTGGTACGGGCCTCGTAATTTTGAACCGAAGAAAGATGAGGACGACACCTGAGCTGGTACCTCTCTCCCTAAATTTCCACACCACACCAGCGGGAGTACGTTTAGCCCCTACTGGTTTAATGTGCACCAAACCCGCTTATACGATGGTTCTTCGGTGGAATTGGGTCCCGAACCTAAAACCATCCGGTTCCCTTGGCGATACCTTAACACCAGGCTACCACGGTCCTCCGTAGGAGTTTGAAATGTTACTAACAAGTTTGTTACCAGAATTTTATATTTATACCAAATATTAAATGAAATACGTCGATTCGTTGTTTTCCTATTGTTTTGTTTAAGACGCATAGCGATAAAGTATATGATATTTGTGAGAGAAAAACAATCACTTTCGTCTGTTGCTTTATACCATAAAGCATAACGTCAGCGGATTACAGATTTCTCGTAAATGTAGCTTGAAGATAAAGCATTAACAACTAACTCTGCTATCTTTAATGATTCATATTTGAACTTCAAAATTTTAATATTTTCAATTAAGTAATCAATATAATTTTGTTTTTAAAATATTTCTTTAATTACACCTTTTTAAATTAATTGATTAATTTTAATCTAATAAAGCTCAAAATTAATTCAATTATTCAAAAACGCTTACAAAACATTTATTAAAAAAAAGGAACTACATACGGTTATTGAGATTTTTCTTTTTTTACCATGATATAGAATGGTTTGTAAGATTTATACTATAGTGATCGCAAGTCTGTAGAGATTGATTCTTTTTTTTTAGTTTTTTTTATTTTAGATGGGACTCCCTAAAAAGCTGCCAATCAATGCAAAAAGGAAACTAAGTTTTTAGTTCAGTCGGATAACGTTAAAATTTGTTTCCTCAGCCCTTGCACTAAACTTTTTCAAGTATTAAAAAATAAATATTTTTAACAAAATTTCGGATTTTTCCAGCTATAAAAATTAGTATGATTTATCCTAGGAGCATATATATATATTAGTTTCTTATAAAATGTTCTTGGCTACAATTTTTACTCCCAAGTGTTGTAATTACTGAATAATATTCATTAACTAAGAAAACAATTTATTAATCGGGTTTCGAAGTACTACAACTTGTCCCGAGAACAAATATTAGACAGAGAGCATGCATTTCTTATTTCAGCTTTCAGAACAAGATGGAGAAAAAGAGTTGGCGAGAAAATGTTATGATTTTTTTTTATTAAATGAACTTAGTGAATGCTAATTTGTTTAATTATCTTTTTAATATTTTTGCAATATCTTAGTTAATTTTCTGGAGAATCTTTTTTTTATTGAAGAGTAAATCGGCCATTTTATATAGTAATACCCATCTACGGATGAAATTTATTTAAGTTCCTCGGATCACAGTAAGACTTTTCTCATTCCTTTGTTCATTCTGAATATCAAAAAATTATGTGTCAAATATTAAACGCTTTATTGAGATTTCAATGGTAAATCGTATTTTTCTTTAAAAAAAATTTTAATTAAAATTTTTTTATTTATTTCCTTAGAGAATTTTTTCTCAATTATAACCTCGTTCGTCATAATCTGATTTTACCTCTGTTCTTATTAATCAACATGGAAAGAAAATGGAAGTTATCTGTTCTCGAATTTTTTGAATACTAAGCCAGTATGATGTATTTTCTTTTCAAAGTACAGTGGACAAAACCTAGTATGGATTTTGAATATCTTACTTGTCATCGATTAAGCTCGAATTTCAATACAGTGTTGCTAATAAGTTTAGTTTAGTTTAGCTGTATTAACGTTCTGTTTTAAAGGGCTATTTTGGGATGGATCTCGCAATTCTGAACTGTGGTCAGATGACAAGGAGGGACACCTGAACTGGTACCCCCTCTCAGAACTTCCACACCACAACAGCGGGTTGCTAAGAAGATCATTACATTTGGATAGGTCTTTCCATTTTCCAATCATCATACTCTTAGCTATACAGTTCGGCAGATTGAATTCGAAATATGTTACGCATCTGTGATTCTATTGATTTATAAACTGTATATTTAATTTCATCTTCCTAATTATTTACCTTTTTGAGTTGTTATACTCGCATAGACACTTACAAATGAACGAGTAGAAATTGTCCGAAATGGAGCTGAAATCTCCAAACTTAGTGAAAAGGCTACATACCACATTTCACTCTTGTAATTCGTTACATTTATGATGTTCACAGACGTTGATGTATTTACAGCCTCGGAGAGATATGAAATGTGAAGACTGCTAATTCCTCTAATTGTGTTTATGACTTTTTGTCGTTTAATAATACTATAAAATGAAAGGAAGAAAGATGATACGCTTATTTACAAGAAGAAGGTTAACAGCATCGAATTCCATCTATTAATATGTTCCTACTACACAGGAAGAGCGTTGCCATTTCGCTCTGTGAAAATTTAGCGAACCTTATTTCCTCAGATTTTATATTTTGCCTTTTAATTGTTTTTTTTAAATTCTTTCTTTATATTATGCTTTTCTGAAGTAAAAATGAGTCAAATAGTAGCATTTATGTGAATCCAACAATCCATATGAAAATGGTCTGGAATATTTCTTTTTACTAGAACGCTTACATATTATCACTTCATCCAAAACTACTCGTACTCTTTAAGTGGGGAAATTTCTGTTCTTATCTGTCTTTTTATATCATTCAGGCCAAAAAATGATCCTTCTCATATTTTCTCGAATCCCATAGGACCCTAAGCAAATATCTCATTAGAGGAACTCGACACTATTTCTTCTTTTAACCTACGTGATCCACTGCAGTATCATTAATTCTTCTTGACATAGAGATGAAAAAGGTACAATTGAACGGATTCTAATGAATGGTTTCTTTTATTGAATGGAATAGCTCCTGCTTCAACTAACTTTCCCGCTTTCCCCCCCCCTCCATTTAAAAAAAAAAAGTGGAGTAGATGATGGAAAGGAAGCCGAGAATTTTTTTTCACTGCGCATGCTCCAAGATCATTGGCTCCATGGTCAATCATTGTTTCGATGAGATGAATAGTTACAAGTCATGAATATGCTTTTCTTCAGGTATAAATCTATGCTTTTTTGGCCAAGAAAACCATGGCAGATTAGAATGAATTTAATAAAAGCAGTTTTTTACAACGTATTTTCTATATATAATTCAGCAAGCGTCCTGCCATTGTGATACTGTGTCTTCCCCGTGATCTGGGCGTCCTGGGTTCGAGTCCTGGTTCGGGCATGGTTGTTCTTCATCTGTTCTATCTGTGAGATGTGTGAATCTGCTCTCCTGTAAAAAGAGGCTGTGCAAGCGAATGTGATGCGTGAGTAGCAAAATCGTATTCTTGGCCCTAGTTGGTGCTACTAAAAAAACAACTCTCTGCTTAAAATCGCTGAACTCGAAATCAGCCAGCTTGTCAATGGCAAGTGCCATCAGAAACAACAACAACGTATATGACTCAAACCAGCGGATATGATTTCTCCAAAGCAGTTTTCACACTCTCTAATAAAGATGTCATTCCAGAGAAAATCTTGCATAACACTGGCGTACAATAAATGAAAAAAGAATAATCTCTAGCCGGAATTTTGCATTTTTATTGAATTTATCGTGTCATCCTTGGCGAGATTTTTACTGTTACTAATCAGCAGCAGCACCTAGTATGCAATATTATCCAAAACAAATTGTGTCTTAGATTGTGGTTTTCCCAACTAATTGAAGCGAAAATTTGACATAAAACTACATTTCTAGTCACAAAATCATATACCAAATGTCATATATTTAAGACATTGCTTTTTTGAGTTATCGCATTTATATGTTTCTAAAAGCATATACGGAAGG
>JAPMOR010033274.1:69283-94565 GCA_026543865.1 Argiope aurantia | reverse complement strand
ACTTTAACATTTCAGTCTCACACACCTTTGATGGAAATTTTTTCTGATATTTGATTCTTCTGTATTGAAATAATATTTGTTAAGAAAGTAACATTTTTAGGTATAGAAGACAAGTTTATGTCAAACTAAACTCTGCTATACCATCAAATTCACCTTTTTAAATGTTACAACACTGATAAAGTAAATATTCACAGCTCAATGACATTTAATCTGAGGTTTTAAAATGCAATACAAATGAAAAAATATTACAAGGCGTTAAATAATGCATATAATAAGTGATATCGTGTACTAAATAGAGAATTTATTCACTGCTAAAATTAATTAAAAACAACAGTTACAGAGCAAAACAGTAATTCTTACATCAACTAAACATTTTCTAATCTGTAATTTTTCTCATCTATTAATTTTATATAAGGTAGAAAAATCATAACAAATTTTGAATAAGTAATAATAATCATTTTCATGATTTCAACAGAAAAATTAAAATTAAAAAAAGTCAGCTCTTCACTATTATAAATTCCTTCTCTTTCAGCAAAAATTTATTGCATTTAATCATTTTACTTATTTACAGCATGTATTACATATCTTCTATATGTTACACGCTTCTATATGTTATTTTCATTTTTTATATAAAACTAAAGATATTCATTATTACTTTTTTAGTACACATTTAACAAATCGATAACACGATATTCAAGAGACAAAGACAATTTTAAACAACATGTTTTGCGAGCCTCATTAAAGCAACTATGGATAGAAAAGAGAATTATATACCAAGAGGGTAAAATTACATTGGATTTTCAATGTTATTAATCATGAATATAATAACTATTTTCGAAATCAATATAAGGATTTGTCAAGATTTAATTAGAAAATTTTTAATGATAATTCTAAATATTTTTTCTTCTAATTGATACTAAAATTCATTTTGAATATTTAATAGAAAATTACTATAGATCTAATGTAAGAAATTATTAAAAGTATGCAATCTATCATGTATTAAATCATATAAGAATTTTATATTTCTTTTGAATTATTTGAATAACATAACAATGGGTTTAAAAGACAGTTAAAAATAATTTTTAAAAATTAGAAATATTATTAGGCTACCAAATTTTAAAAGAAGTACGAAATTTTTGCAATCTATAGATAAGGAAAAATAAATATATAAATTTATATTTTAGAGTATTTAATAGAATATTAGAATATTTAAATACATAAATTTATATTTTATGTCATGTTCTCACTTATATTTAAAAAAGTTAAATTATGATAGTAAGTTCGAGCAATCATTTTTAAAATAGCAAATAAATAATTTAAATAATAATAATAAAATGCAAATTAAACTGTAGCGGAGTTCCCACTCTTATTAAAAGGGGGAGAAAATTCATGGACCAAAAAATTAAATGTTTTAAATATAGAAATAAATTTTTAAAAAAATATTTGGATTATTAATTTTCAAATGAATGATTACTTTCATGCTTATTTCTTCTAAATGCTTAAGGGAAAAGCACTTTGTTATGGTCATCTTCAGCTAGTAAGCTCAAATTTGCAGCTCTAAGCAGATTTCGAGATCACAATGCAAGCACCTTTACCACTAGCCATCAGGCAGCTATTAGATGCCAATTTCACTCCTTTGAACTTTACAAACACATTCACAATTTAGTTGAACAAAATTATTAAAAAAAATAAACACTTTAATTCCATAAAAATCTTTTAAACTTAATTTGATTACTGCTAGGTAAAATGGAGAGAAAAATGTAAGAAGCAAATGCAATTTATGAAATCTTTATTTTTACTTAAGCAAATGAATTGGGAGCAGTGTGCCATTAAGGGATTTTAATTACTCTGATAAAATTTCAGTTCCTAAAACTATTTTGTTCTACTATGCACAGAAAATCTCTATTATTTTCTCTTTTTTAACTATTCGTTCACAGAACTTCAGTTTAAAAATAATCTCTTCCGTTTTCGTACGTTTTGATTTTAAATCATTTAATTTATCTGAAATATGTTTCTTTTTCTTATGCTTTTCGCCATTTTGGGATTGTAATTTTTATTTGTCTATTTTTTCGATTTCTTTAAAGAGGGCATTTTTATGCATATAGTTCTTTTATGATTTAAAAATTTTCTACTTAACTGGATTTTTTTAAATCCTGCTAAAGCTAAATGTTTTACAATATATAATTTTTCTTAAGTTTTTTTCAATCTCAATATTTTTATTTCCGAAAAATTTCTTTTTCAACTATGGTCTGACCATAGAATTGTATTATCATAATCTTAATTACTTCTCACAATTTCTGACAATATAATTCTCACAATCCTGACCTTTTCAATATTGTGATGAAAACTTATCAATACTTTTTTTGGATACTTCGAACTTATAAAATTCTACTGAATTGCAAGTCATATCATTCAAAATGTTGTTCCAATTGTTAAAAGAATCACATTTTTTTTCCCTTGTAGGCACTTGCAATTTATAAGAACAGAAAGAGTGGCTTTTATTTTATTATAGCAGTGCTTGTTTGGCTATTCTTTTCGGATTTGAACACTTAGAAATATAAGTACACAAGTGAGAAGGAAATTATTGAAAAATTTATGATTGAAGGTGCATACTAAATCCTGACATTCATGTTTTAAAACAGTTTTTTCAAAAAAAAAAAAAATACTGATTAATAAGACTTTTTCACATTTTGTGCCCAAAGAACCCAACATTAACTTTTCTCATACCAACCTAAGAATCTTTATTTGAAAAATCAAAATTTAGACTTTGGTGTTAGAAATTGCTTTTTTCGACGTATATTTCATTGTTTCTCATTTCGAATGCTCGCTCAACAGTAACTGCATTCTCTGGAACCTCATACTCCCAAAATTCTCAGGAAGTTGCATGCTCTCTAAAAATTTGAAGTTTTTAATTTTAATTTTCTCTTCTCACTGAAGAACTTTCGAATAAATAATTATGCTACTCACATTAATAATCGAGTTGAAAAATCGTTTAGAATTTCATCATTCAATAATACGAAACTTCTATTTTAATGATGAAATATTTTAAACAGATAATATACTTCTAGATAGATAAAATACTTCTCAAATCCAATTTTTCCATAGAACAGGAAAATCTCATAAAATATCGTTAGCTGAGAAATAGCTCATTAATCTACTTTCAACTTCTTCGTTTTTATTGCACTTCAAAACAGTGTTAATTCATTTGCCTTGTTTCAAGATTAATTGAATGTTCATCAAACTTTATATATTAATAAAGATCAACCTAATTTTTAAATAGAATGCATTGAAAAATACCAAATATAAAGGCAACCTCACAAGAGCTATTCGAATAACTCTTCTTACATTTCAAGGACCATTTCAGTTCTGCATTTAAGACATAATAATATCTAATAGCATCTAAGCAATAATATCTAATAGCATCTAAGATATAATAATATATCTGCAGTTGCTGGGTGTTTAGAAAATTCTTTCCATGTGAGGTAATTCTGGTTGCTGCACCCCTTTTCCTATTCTTTCAAAATAAAAAGAAAGAACTCTCCTATCCTTTTTTTTTTTGTATTTTGTCCAGTAAAAACTTCAGTTTGATCCGCATTAGTTTTTCTCTTCTTTTACTTAGTGGCGACTGGTTTTCGAAAAACATTTAATAACAATAAACTGACCATAATATTAACTGGAAAATGTGTTCACTTAATTACTGACATGAAAATTAATTTCAAATTTAATTTTCAACTCTCTCCCCGCCTGAAAATTGACTGTTACAATACTATCTGAATGTGTAGAGCAACATTTTTTGAACAGCATTTTTTTTCGAACCACGGATTGAAAGAAATGTTGTACATTTTGTCTATTTTTCAAGGACTTTTCAGACCTAAAGAAAAAGCAAGCACTTTCTCTGCCCCCGAGTACAGCAAAATAAAATTCAAAATGTTTGGAAGGACCGTGGGAACCCTGTATAAAAAATGAATTACAAATAAATAGAAAGCAATGAATTGTTTGGTCACCAATTATTTTACATCATATGTGCAAGGATCTATGTTGGGAAAATCATATTTAACAACATAATATTATTCAGAATAAACATAAACAATGAATTATTATTCACTAGCTTTTATCCGCGACTTCGTACGCGTGGAAATAGATTGGAATTTATAGCATCAATGGTTTTATCTTTTCTTATTCCTGCGCATGTGTGAATTTTCAACGCCAATTGGGGCAATACAAATGTATGAATTTTCTACGCCAGTTGGGGTAACGCAATATAGATTATGAATTTTTAATTTCTTTCATTCTGCTTTATTTTAATTCAAAAGTACTTCAGAATGAATCCGAAAGATCGATTAATTCACAATGTTTAATTTTAAATGTATCGAACACTTAAGAAAATAAGCAGAATCATTTGAAATAATAGTCAAAATCATGTTAAGCCTAATCTCATTGGCGTGGGGGAAAAAACTCTGAAGCTTTGCTCATCTCAAAGTTAGTTATTAATTAATAAACAATTAGCCACTCAATTAAACGGAATAAATAGTAGCCTATGTCCTATTACAGACTATAATCTATATCTCTGCTAAATTTCATCCAATTCTGTTCAGCCATACTGGCGTGATTGACTAACAAACATCCATCCATCCAAACTTTCACATTTATAATAGTAATATACGTATAGATAACAACATAATATTATTCAATACTCTATTATATTGATTATGAAACTTTATTTAAAAATATTCTGAACTTGTGATTTTAATATAGATCATAAGAATTTTTTAAAAACAAATTTTCAATATTTTTACAATTTTTAAAAAATAAAATATAGAACTGTTTAAGGTTTTTGTTTAATTGTAAGATAATATTTGAAAACACATCAAAACTTATTATAGAAAAATATCTTTATTACACACATTAAACAATTGATTTTTCTATATCATTCACAGTACTTATTAGTCACAATAAATTTTATTTATTACATAGTACAATCTTAAATGGAAGAAAAATATGGGTAAAAGTTCTTTACTGTTATTCCAACATACACAATAAAGCTTATGAGGTACAAAAATGCTTTTTTTAAGGAAGGCTAGAAGTTTTATTTAAATAAAAGAAATAATTTAATGAATACAATATTAGGAATAACATTTTATTATTACTTATAAATATGTATTTAACTGAAGTTAGGAGGAAATAATTTCAACCAAAACTCTGAAATACCAAAAAGGTGAAAATGCATAACAATTATTTTATTGAGCATACCATATATTTTGTAAGGGGAAGACTTACTGAAATTTTTCTATTAAATTTGTAACAACAACATTAAAAATTACCATATTTAGGTATAAATAAATATACATATCAACATGCTTGTAATGTTTCAATATATCACAAATAACGCTTAATTTGAAAATAAAAAGAATTGCAGAAAAATGCACATGTAGTATTTCTTCACAATTAAACAACATTCATAAAGAACAAACAATTACAAGCTCATAATATAAAAGTATAAAAATCTTTGGATACAACTGAAGATAACACTTCTAAATTGTCTTGTGCAAAGTCATAAATTCAATAGTCATAAAAATAAAGCAAACAGTAAAACATTTTATATGGAGACTCTGAACATTTCCTATAAAATGTTGCAAATAATTTATGAGAATTTTACAAAATTAACAGATTGCAAAATGTAAAAACAGATATTAAAAATGAGTCCGTTCAGGTAACTTCAAAGTAATAGAAACAAGATTAAAAAAAAAAAAAAAAGAAAGATAGAAAGAAAAGAAATTTAGTGTGAACATTTTCATTGTAAATTAACAAACTTTCACCAGACATTTTACATAAGGTAAGAAAAATGTTCATAACACAATTCATTTTAAATCTCCTGGATTACACAGATTTCGTTGCAACCCAAACAAAGGGATTAGAAAATCGTTGCTAAATTTTTTAGAACTTGATTGATAAATCAGTAATTTTTTTTTTTGACTTAAAATCTCAAAAATTCTTGACAGCAATGAAAAATTAAGAAAATCTCAAATATTGGAAGACTTAAATACCATAACAAACGTCATAATGAAGGGCAAAAAAGAGAGAGCAAATAGAAGATTCTCTTTATTATGGAACACCTTTTAATTATGATTACTTATCCCATTTCTCTAAAAATAAGGTGCATTTAGAAATTAGCTGTAGCATATTTTTTGAGGATGCATGCAATTAAGAACTGAACATATAACATTAATTTTAAATTGCAATTTAAGTTTTGTAGTAAAATAATTACATTTAGACAGCATGAAATCATAAAAGAGCATAAATATTAAACTCATCTATTACTTTAAATGAATATTAAAACAAAAAAGCAAATGACAAAAAAATGCAAAATTTATTTTTGATTTACCTCAAATGAATATGTTTAATTCTTGTTAAATTAATATTGATCCATTTTTTTTTATCTCATTTAATGATACGACATTTTTTATTCATTGAAAATTAAAACTTAATTATAAACATTTGTTCAAGCATAAAATTTGTGAAATGTTTTGGATTTCCTTTTTTCTAGTTATCCGATTTCATATTTAAGAAATTCTGAAAATTGGTTAATTTCAATAACTATTAACATTAGAGAATTAATTATATTAATTATCCAAGGAAACTGATAATATAGTGGAAATGTAGTATACTAAACTGAAATTTCTACATACTGAACCAAATCAGAGTAAAACATTATGCAGAACTATTTCAGTTGAAAAGCAGAGCATTCACAAGAAGGAATACAAATTAAGTATGAAAAAAATCTAATTCTAACAGAAGAATAGAAGTTGCTATCTATCTGCTGATCAACGAGTGCTTTCTCTAATTTCGAGCAAAACTTTTACTTTAAATTTCCAAAGGAAAAAAAAAAAAAAAAATGTTTTTCTTTCCTTATATAAGTAGGTATTTTTTGGTACATTATATACATATTTAATACTTTTTTTCAAATAAATTTTGTTGACAGTTTAATTCCTTTATAGATTCCTTTAATTCTGAAAGTTAACTATGTATAGCTGCTATTAGAAAGAAAATGATGATTTTTTTTTTCTCAATGCACATTTTTATTTACTGATCTCCCCTTCCCCAAGAATTGTCAAATTTAACTATACATATAGGTGAGAGGAGAAAAATACAAAAATAGTTAGAAATTTCGCAATATTGTTATATATTCAATTAGCAGGAAATGTTATATCAATTTTATTTTTATAGGAATAAACTTATCCATTTTTAGAAATTACAGATATTAAAAGGCATAAATTAATTTCTACTTTTTAATTCTTTAACATATTAAATTAACAATAATGCACGAAAAATTAACACCATAATGATTATTTTGTCATGATAGCAACTTTTTTATTTGTAATATGTCTAAAAAGAAGATATACTTATTAATTAATGGTGAAGGATTGGCAATTCGTTGGCGATAATACAATTTTCTTCCTGTAAACTCCGCACGAACAATATTAACAGATGCTTATTTTCTTCTCATACTTTAAAAGCATGTTCATAGGTTAGCGCGTTGTGGTGCTACATTTGACGAGTTTTGGCTCTTTTATCGTGAATTAAAAAGTACCAAAAAAAAAAGTGCCCTATTTCCTGAGTTAATTCATGTAATTTCATTATTTTATTTATCAATCAAAATATGGTAATATCGTAACATTTACAAAAAGTCTCCTCTTTAAAACACTAAATCTGAATAAGAATATTAGCAATTTGAAAGGATAAGCACAAAAATTAACCTTATGCAATTATTTAATTTATCTCCCACATATTTTGCACTAAATTTTGACCACAAATAATCAAAATATCTTTGTTAAATAATGAATTATTATGCAGAATTTTTAAAATTTTACAATTATTTTTATGGAGAAATCCATTCAGAAAAACAAAACCTTTTAAAGTAAAATAAACAAACAACAGAAACCAGAAATTCAAAAGTGTATTCATTAATTCAAAGCAATTTATTAATTTTTGAGCATGATGAAATTTTATTCTTAAGAGTCACATTTATTAAAGTTAAGTCACAGCAACTAATAGTCTAATTTGTATAGTGAGGTTTAAATCTTTCAATAAGCAAAAATTGAAAGAATTTACTTAGAATTATTAGGAATACCAGAAAAAAAAGTAAAGATCAAATAAGGCTTCTAAAAAAATAACTAATTAAATGCTATATATTTCTGTACTACCAATTTATTGCAACTCTTGAACTGAATTTACTGTAATAACATATATGAAAAAGGGAGATCTGAGCATTTTCTTTCCATTTTCTCTTACTACCTATTTTACATGTACAATTGACACAAATTTAGAATATTATATAAGGGAATCATTTTCATGAAATAAAACTGAATAACATTTGTGGCAGAAAAAAAAAATGTATATTATTTTTCAATATGTTACAAGATTAGCAAGTATAACTTTTAGATAGATGATTAAATAATTTATATTTATATGCGAGATAATCATGCTGTACAATAACACTAGAATGCTATATATATATATATATATACATGCTTAAAATTATAGATAGTGCTAAACATTGTGCCACTTCATGGTATATATTTACATTTATACAATAAGAAAGTATTTCACCTTAGATACTTTGATAAAATTCATTTCAAAAATATTTTCAAAACAAATTCTGTAAATTAAATTAGCTATAATGTTTTGGTATTACTGTTATAACACAAAATTCAAGGTAAACATTATTTGTTTCAATATCTAATTCATAAACGATAGTCACTCTAATATGAAAATGTTATTACTGAAGTCATATTATTTCATTTTTATATAATTAATTGAGAAATTCTTTTACTGGAAAAATGATGCTATTGAAATCACAATTTCAAAATAAATTAATCATGGCTTTTACAAACAGATAACTAAATAGAACAGAAAAATAAACAGAAGGTACCTTTTTTATAACTTTCAATGATTAAAGTAAAAATTTTGTCCAATTCATCAAAAAATTTAATATGAAAACAAGTTTTATGAATGAATGAGTAGAGAAATAATATACAAGATATTTATACATTTCATTTAACACATTTCCTAAAGAAACTTATCAGTATTCCTGGATTTCTTTTTTAATTGATATAAAGCAATTTCAATGTAAATCTGCAATTTTCTACAATAGCAAATAGATACATTACTGTTGTTAAGAAGCACAAGTGTGTCATTTGAAAAATGGAAAAAATGCCTACTTTTTAAATATATTTCATAAAATAATATTATACTCATCTATGTATGAAATTTGGAATGTGATTTAAAATCACTAAGGTTTAACAGCATCAGTTTTATACTTAATTATTGAAAAATTAAAATATTATTCTTAAGATGAGTCAATTCGATTTGCAAGTTCATAAATGGCTTTAATACAAAACTAAGCAACTATATGGACCATACCTCAAACATTGATGCTATATTATCATGTTTACTCTATCTGGCTTAACTATAATTTCTTCATACATCTAAAAATGTGAATTGAAAAGGTGGCATTTAATTTATGTAAAGAACAAACAGCATAACGAAATTTTAAAAAAATGATAAAAACATAAACTAAATATCACAAAATATCTCAGTTTCAAGATAAATGAAACATTCTGATATATTTATAAAATGTTTTTCTACCAAAAAAAAGCAATTAAATTTCTAACTGACTATTTCTTGATAAAAAGTGATCACAAAATTCTAATTCAGTTTCATCATTGGTTTCAAATCTTAATCGCTTTTTCATGGAACAATGTAAACTTAATTCTAATGCACAATCTGAAGCAATATTACAAGTTGATACTGTCATATATTTCAAAGTTTGCAAGCAAGATACCAGGTAACGTAAACCAACACAGCTCACATGTGTTTTTCGAAGACAAATTATTTGTAAAACAGGAAGAGAGTTACTTTGGATATAACATAAATGATCATCTGTCACTTGAGTATTTCCAATAAAAAGTTTTTCTAGGGAACTGCAATTCTGACTTAACGATAAAATAGTTTGACCTCCAATATTAGTGTTTTCCAAATCAAGAACTTTGAGGTTCTCAACACTTTTGAGAAGTGTCACAACACCTGCATCAGAAATTTGACAATTTGCAAGGTATATCTCTTGCAAATCACTAAGCCTTGAAAAAAAGGGTATGTCATTATCACTCAGACACCAGCAAGAACTACAGTCTAACACTTTGATTTTCGGAACAGTTGGATGACTTACACTGCAGAAGAATTGGTCAGTATGGAAGAAAGACTTGCGCAATGATAGAACTGACAGCTTTTGTGGCAAATCCTCCACAGTAATATCTGTAAAATGAACATGCTTAGCAATGAAAGCACTCTCTATGATCAGTGTTTTTAAATGTGGGCATCGTTCTCTTATTTCTATAGCCGTGTGAGGAGACAAAAATGGAATTCGTTGTTGGGTAGAAAGGCTACAGATTCTTAAGTACATAACACAGGATGGTAGAATGGGAACCAGCTTCTGCACCTGATATGAAGTTAACTGCATATCGTGTGCATCAACATATTTCCACAGAACTTGGCATCGAGTTAAATGATACCATCTTAAACACACCCTAGAAAAAATATTAAAATACATCAATGAAATATTATTATAAATGTTAAGACTGAAAAAAAAATTAGTTAAGAAGTAAAAGTAAAATGATTGCATATTTTTTAAAAGTATCATAGGTATAATACAAGCAATTGAATATAATAAGTACAAAACAAGCATGGGTACAGTATACTGAATACATAACAATTTCAAAATAAATAAACAAATAAAAAGCTCTTGCATATTTAGCAATAAAATAAGTAGTGAAAATATATGCTTAAGAAAAAATACGTAACTTTTTATTCTTATATTTCATATTTTTTATAAAATCTATGAAAAGAATATTTATACCAACAGAAATATGATGTTCACAAGTAATTAGGGAATAATTACATTATAAAATGATCACCTATAACCTTTGAAATTCGAATCTAAAATGATTATTAATTACATCTCCACTATTACTCACTTACTGCAGATTAAGCAAATCAGCTTGAAAACTATGCATATATAATGATACTTTACTAAATAGATCTTAAACAGAAGCTACCATCAACTAGAATTTGAATGATAATACAAAAACCATATATGCCATAGTTTTTTTAAAGATATTCCATGATATATCCATCATTTTAAAATTATTATAAATAATATCAAAGGATTTGATTTCCCCCAAAAGTTTCTCATGCAGAGCAATGGGCACTTACATCTAAAATTATAATATTTAAAAATGAAATATGAAAATTAAATCACCTTCCAGCACGACAAAGATCACCAATAAATAGATAACTGAAGATCTTAAATAATATAACATCAGGTAAATTTTCAAATTGTACTGTTCTGCGATCTTCTTTTTCTTCCTAAAAATAAAAAGGAAGAGGAACCAGTTTTACTATCAGTCTGAAAAAAAAATTAGTAAAAGCAAGAACAACAAGCATTCTTTTCCAACTTCTGCCTTTCCTAAAAATACTTTAATAATGCTTTCATTACTTTTGCCATTATTACGTATTTAATTAATACTCAAAAAAATAATCTGGCGATATCAAATAAATATACTTTTAAGAACCAATCAACCTATTATGGAGGGAAACGTGGTGCATCTGGCAAATGAAAAATATTGTGTGTATATGGGCAGGGGAATAATTGAATGTTCCACTTAGCTTCATCAAAGGATTCAACTATGTTTCTGAAAATAGTTAAGTATTTTAATATTAATCATGACAAAAAAATAATAAAACTCACAGGAGTAAGATTTATTATCCATATGCCAAATACAATTAGCAGAAAAATATAAATATTTAACATAAAAATAATAGAAATCCCATCAAGAAACTTAACATATCAATCAAATTGCTCATAAGAACATATTCTTTTACAAAGACAAAGTTAATTTTAAACTATAAATACAGACTTATGAAAAGAAAAAAAGATAACCCACAGATGATGTAGCTCTTATATTTTCCTCATTTCTATTCTGGTTTATTTTTGAAATTTTTTAATAATTTTTGGATTAATTGTAAATATCTCATATGAAAGTTCGGACATACAAATAAAGCGAATTAAGAGATATTGTACACTCATCTAACTGTTTTTTTTTTCGAAATGAGTTTCACTATTTCCATTCAAATGTAATAATAAAACTAAAATAAATAAAAATTCTATGTAAACAATACAACTCCCACATGCTAGCTTACATACAATAAAGCCCTTGACATTTAACGAATGTTAAGAAGGGTTAACTTTACTAATTGTTCTAACATATTTAAATAGATAGAAGAGAAAAAAGAAAAATGAGAATGAGTTTTTAAAGTATAAACACTGTAAAGAAAAAAATTATTTATACTAAAACTGCTAATTAAATAAAAATTACTAATCAACTCGGGAGTAAAAAAACATACACTTTGGCCTTGTTAGGTTTAACAAGGTTTAGAAAAGAAGAAGGTTTTAAAGAGATTTTAAACCTACTTTTTTCGATGAAGACATATTTCAGTAATTTTTGTTACTTTTAAATTATTTTACAAATAAAAAAATAAAGATTAAATGGGCGTAAAGCCCGAAAAATACATATTTTATCGGAGCACTGATGAAATACTCATATTTTCTGTAAACAACCTAAAGTTGCGGTTACAGTTACAAAGTTCACATTAAAATATATATTAAATAGGCTCAACATATAGCGAAATTTCTTTGAAACTGAGGTGATATTGGAGCAATTCCTCTTTTCAGGAAGTAATTACGATCTAATAATCTTATGGGGGATCTTTTTAAGTATTTTGACAATGCATTCATCAAAAATAACATCAATCAGTGCAATTTCAAACTCTTCAGGTTCAATCGAGCTACGTAAAAATGTAGTCATTCTATATATACAATATACATATTATCTTAAGACCTTTATGTATATTTAAATCTAAACCCTTTTTTAAAAGCAATTTTTTTTTTTGGAAAATCAATGAAACCAAGACATTAATATAAAAAAGGGAAATGTTTCAGAAGATTATCCAAGAATAGTGCATACAAGTAGCAAAAAAAAGAACCACTTAAATTTACTTTTGAAGTCAGAAGTAGAAGTCTTTATTTTAACATATATATTACGAAATACTCAATTATTCACAGAATTTAACCTAACGAACAAATTGTAAGCGGTCAACGGGCAAAGAGGTGACAGATGACCCAGGCTCCAAAGGCATCTGAGAGGGCTCCAAACAGACAAAAATTAGTGTGTTAGTAACATTTTTCAGTAGATTCTTATAGTTTAAAAAGGAATTTGAGATAAAGAACAAAAAGATAATACTATGACTTGAACTACGTTTGCAGTGGTGAAGTCGAGGATAACGATTAGGGCAGAAGAGTAGAAGAATTCATTAGAATAGAATCACCGTATTGGTAAAAATATTTTTATCTAAATAAGTAAAAACTTAAAGTTTTTATAAGTATTTATTTTTTAATAATAAGCTATTAATATTAATAATAATCTAATTTAAATTGTTGCGAAACATTTAAAGTTGCATTTAATCGAAATGTTTTAAATTATTCTCAAATTTTGAATTTGCTTTAAATAATGAGTAAAGAATGATATAAATTAATCACTAACACTATTATTTGTTTCATCATTAATTATCATAAATTCATTTACCTGAAATCTACACGTTATTGGAATGAAAAGCAATTTAAAGTCCATATTAGAATAAAGAAAACATCTTGAATTAAGAATATCCCTAGCTTTTATTTCTTGCTCACTTCAGTTGATCAGAAAGGGAACTGAAAAGGATTTATTTCTGCAAATCAAATTAAAAAAGCGAAATAAAAAATTAATCTGATTCATTAATAAATAAAAAGCTAGATTTGTGTGCGGCCAAGTTCATAACTACTAAAGAGGAGTTTTTCAGGATTTCGAATTTATACCCCATCTCCCTAATATATATATAAATATAACGTAATTTTGATAATAAATGATTTTATAAGAGAGTTTCCAGTCAATGTATCCTTTATAATTTATCCCATCAATTAAGATTTGAAATGAAACCTTAATTGTAAGTACAATAAAATTTTAATTTAAAAAAAACATGGTTTAAACTGAAATCTATTCAACATGAAAAGATAAGTCTTACCTTCATATTCTCATTAACAATAATGGGTGAAACATGGAAGATCAAATATTTGCAGCACTAATAATTACAACAACAAAAAATGACTTGCGTTTCACTTCAACAAAGAAACATATTGTTCCAAATTAGATTTAAAATATTTTTAAAAATTTAATTGAAAATTGCCAAAAATATGTAGGGTATGAAAACTCATGTAATTGAAAAGTTAATTGTTTTGTAACATAAGATGACTAGCAAAATGTTTTTGTGTATAATAAATTAAGGAATATAATAATTGTAATGTATGTAATATAATTAATTCTATTACACTATGTAACTCCATCCTGTTCAGATATTACCATAGCAATAATTATAAAAACAGAATGGCATGGGATGAAATTTTGAGGATGGCCAAAACCAATCCGCAGTTGTTGTGTCGGTGAAGAAGTAGGAATTATGACGGTAAAACGCTAAAATTTTGAATACTTTTTAATTCAATAAAATTCTAATTAAAATTTTAAAAAATCGCTCCGAGGTGCAGATTTTCACTTTGCACAGTATATCTGGGTCAATAAAGAATATCCAAAATATATCTGTGGTAACTTTAGGTCTAATGATTTGTCTTGTAGACACCTTCCCCTCTCCACATAGTATAACTAGCATAATGGCATTTACAAAACGACATAAGATTTGTTTTCACAGTACATGGAGCATCTAATTACCTCTTTAGTTTTTCTCCCTCACATTGCACTTTTGATGCATATGTGTTTGTTTCAGCGTCGTTTCATAGTTATTCCTCTTCGGACAATAGAATTACTGTAGATTTAAGTCAAAGCCGATCTACTTCTCTCTGCGTAGTATAGTGATAAGTCGTTTAAGGTGTACGTACACACTTGAAGATTTTTTTTTAAAAAAAAATTTAACTTTTAAATTCCAGTTTTTTCACAGTAGGTTATTAATATATGTTTAAACTCATTTCTGTGAGAAAAAAACCCATATTACACTAATTATTAATTAATTAAATAAGATTTCATGAGCTAATTAGCCTATTTTATAGAATATGATATCTTAAATTCTAATTTGTACAGACACACAATTCTAGTTGGAAATTATGTCTAATATTAGTCTTCATATTGTCTGCCTTAATCAAGTTATAAAAATATATAGTTTTTGTTTAATAATTTTTTCATCAACGATATATAGAAAAAGCGAGATTTTTTCTGTAATTTTAACATTTAAATGGCTATTAAAAATTTATTTCTATATATATAACTTTCGAGGCACAAAACATCCGCTATTTCATACAGATTATTTTGATATATAAATAACTGTATTTGGTAAATTTCTTGTTGAGTTATGATTGTTTGAATGAAGCAACATAGTGGAAAAATATCATTCTTCATAAAATGAATTTGAGAAACACCGTAACTAGAGTTTTTAATGAAAGCACCTCAAGAAAAATAATTATAACTCAAGAAATATCTCGAATATTGACAACATCTTGCTATCGTTTGAAAGCTAAAGGATCAGAGAACATTATTAAGCAATAAATAATAAAAAAAAATTGATATTTTGAACGATTTTCGAAGTTTCAATTGTGTACATACACCTTAAGCATATACAACACACAGACCGAATAATATCAAATTTAATATGGCTAGGCACATTTTAATGATAAATTATGAATACACGTTCCTCCTTCGCCGAGAAAGAAACGTGTAAAAGTAGATGTAAACCATATCTTAACTCAACCCTTCTGAATAGGGAGACAAATTGATCAATTGGTATGGAATTTGATATTGAGATTTCTATCTGGAGAGTAAAATTATTGTAGGAATAAATCAATCTTAACCAAATTTCTCAGAAATTTAGAAGGAAAACATTTAATATATAACCAATGCAGTGGTCTTCTCAAAACTTTCTCGCACACAAAAAACACATACATATTTATAGTTACTATAAGTAGAAATTTATAAAAACAACCTCAAAGACCGCATTTTTCGATGTTTCATAGCTTCGTTCCTTATGTATTGGAACTGCTTAAGAATCAAATTATTTTTCAATTATCTGCCAAAAATTTGCTATTTTTTGTTGTCGATTTGATACAATTAAGTCAATCCGAGTTACTTCGTGATCGAGGAAATTTTATTCATTACATATAAAAAAAGCGAAAATTAATATCATTTATAATAACCTTGAATGCGACATCTTCATTCAATTGCTTTTTTAGAAAAAAAATTACAAATACGAAAATTAAAATATGCAGCAATTTTAAACAGCATTTTGCATTATAATTTTTTTCCTTTCATTTTCAAAGATGATGCCATAAAAAAAATCTAAAGTAGCATTTGTTCCGGTTCATAGATATATTATTTTACTTTTTTCTTTTGTTTTGTTTTATTTAACGAGACTTTTACAACATTGTTCATACGTATTTTATGAAAGAAGATTTTCAATTTTTAGTTTACATTATATTAAAAATTGCATTTCTGAAATCTGTTTTAAAAATTTCATTTTGTATTAGCATTTTCTGAATTCTCAACCAGTTCTTATAACTTTTTGATATGTTACATTCAAAAATAATTTTATTCAATTGCCAGTGAATTGAATCTACTTATTGAAGCTGTTTTTCTCTGTTTTTTGTGACATAATTATTAAAATATTAGTGCATTTATTATATCTAAAATAATGTCCAAAGATTTACTCCATTTTCTACATACAGTCATTTTAACGATATTTTATCCCAGAAAATATCTATGATAAATTGTGATAATCTTTTGAAAAGAGTTAAAAAAGTAGTATTCGGTGAGCTTAAGAATTTTGTTATATATTTTTGGAACTTGATATTCAAAAAAATGGCTGAAATTTTGCATAGTTGTGTTTTAATTACTTCTTTTTTGATTACCATTAAGGTTTTTATATGTTTCTTTTAAATAATAGTCAGATATTAGTTTAATAATTGAAATTCTTAATAAACCTTTTTTTAAAAGCCAAATTTTTGTGTTAAGTACAAATTTAACAGGTAGAAAGTAACATTTTAATCAATATATTAAATAGAAAGATATATTGAAAAAAATTGCATGATTCATTTAAAATTAAGAAGCATATATTTTAATTGCTTATCATTTAACATCCACTTCATTGAAATAGTAAAATTTTATATGTATTTGTGCTAACTGAATCCGGAAATTTTGAATTTATATTTCAAATAGTGGGCCACCATTTGAAAAAAATTGAGTTAATACGAATTTTTATATCGATATAATTCCCTCCACTAATGAAAATTACATACACTTTTAGAGACTATTCTTCTAGGACGCAAAAAGTTTCAGTTTTAATGTCTGTTTAGTTCTTTTTTAAAATTCGGTTTTAATTACCTGCTGAAAAACGAAAAGCGTTCGGATACTTTATTTGACAAACTTTGTATATTTGAGAGCTCAAAATATTCCCATTCAAAACAAACTCTCAAACATCGTCATAAAGAAAGTTTTCGCTCCCCGTTAGCGCAAGATATTGCACAATATCTCTGTGATGTTTATCGATATTCTGAATTTCGGATATTATTGTGAAGATATCATAACAATTTTGCTAAGACTTTTGTGCCTGTAGGAATGTTATTTTCATGGTTATAATGGATTCATGGTGCTTTTCATATATATTTATACGCCAAAAGCCAAATTGCAAAAAAAAAAAAAAAAAAAAAAAAAAGGTGGTGGTGGATTGTCTAAAAACGTTATAAACAAGCCGATCCAATGCCCATTAATATACTCTATTAACCAGACTAACTAGTTTTGGCAGTGAATATATCTTGCAGGTCTGTAGAGATGCTTCGCTAATAGTCGGTTCATAGTCTGCCTTGAAATTGTGGCATCCTTTGGTGTCCTCAGTTGACATGACAGATTTGTTTATACCTCTCCTTTCTACCCATTTCTTTTGGCCGCTACTATTAAATACAGTTTCTTAGTTATTTCTATATTAATTTTTGTTTATTTGAGTTTTAAACATTCTAATCAATCTATTCAAATATGTAAAAAGTTGTTCATTTAGATCCTCTAAGTTAAAATTACTTGTCTATGCAATTTTAGACTTCTATGTGGCTTTGAACTGTCCTATATCACAACAATGATTTCTTTTACATTCTTTATCAAACGCTGCACTCATTATTGGGAACTTTTTTGCGCAATTTTATAGATTAATTCAGTTTGTCACGTTATTCTGAAGGACATGTGTGCTTCTGTTTCATCAGTATTTTTTTCTTCGACCGAGCATTTGTTTTTCTGGTCCTTTCAAATATTTGTAATTTATGGCTATGAGTACAAAAAGAGAAAAACTTAGTTGTGAACTTACCACACCAATCAATGGTGCCCACTTTTCATAAACACAATTATTTTTTGAAAGGCTGTTTAATTAACAGCGGATTATCTTTTATGCTAATTATGTACATGTTTATATCTATGCAAAACTGTAACGTTTATAACTTATAAAATGAGATTATGAAGTCATATGGTACTCTTTATAATAGAAATTCAATTAAGAGCTAAAAAAAAGTATTTTTGCTTATTGCTAATGTCGAAGACAATGATAAAATTAACGATACTTAGTTATAACATAAATCTTAAAAATAATTATAATTTTGTAAATTGAGGTCTCATTACTGAAATATTGGCACAAGACAATAAAAGTATAATGGAAAAATAAAATCTTGTGCCAGAATCGAAAATCAACATTATTTTCTTCATCTTCAGCACTAACTTAACTCTTTTGGGATCTTTTTTCGCCTTTTATCTATGTGTGCATGGGTGGGAAAATTCCGCACTTTTTATATACCCGGAAAAAAAATATCTTCATCCGAAATTATACAACGAAACTAAATAAACGGAAAGCTAGTATAATAATTACTCTTCTTTTTATGTAGATAGTCTTACTTGTTTCGTTTTTTTTAATCAAATAATGCCTTCTGAACTAATTCATTACTTCTGTCTTCGTGTGTCATTGCTGTATAAAAGGATTTAACTGCATAAAAATTCTGCAATAACTTTTTTTATTAAATATTTTTCACTTTTCCCTCACTTCTTGAAATTTACAAACTCCGCAAGCCTTTAAAAACTATTTAAGGGATGTTTTACATTAAATTGAATAAAATAAATTTTAGTTGCCACAAATGTAAATTAAATTTACAAGTAAAATCAACCAGAGATATTTTAGTAAGGACACCCATTTAGGAAAAAAAGCATTATACACTGATGACAGTGATAAATATCTTTTGCTTAAAAAGGCATGATCTATCTTACCTTGTTTTAATATATGCTCATCTATTTTTTTTAAAGAATTAAAGTCAGCAAATATTCAAGATTGCAAAACCTAATTAACTGTATCTGTTACTTCAGGAGGAAGGTTGTCAACGGCTCTTGAAGTTCTGCTTGTGGAGCAATGAATGATTCTGCATATGTGGAATATAGATTTACAAAGGAATATAATTTATGATAATTGAACGGAAACATCAGTATTTACACCTAAATAAGAAAATATGCCCTCTGTTCATAAAAACTAAAATGTTTTTCTTGAAAACAAGTGATCATTTATAAAATGTGAAATAAGTGTTTTGATGTTTCAATTGTTTAAAATTTTGCAATCCATCTGTAGAAATTAAAATATAATAAAAATTATTTGAGATTCGAATCATCTAGTGTGAAACATCATAACATGTTAATACTTTAGGATTGATTTGTCCATTTTTAAAAATTTTATACTTAATTTTAATAACAATAACGTAAACACACACAAAAAACGCATCATTGTCTGACGCATATGTAAAAATGCAGTTAGTGAAAGAATGGCAATGAAAAGTTTTGTAAAATATGTATAAAATATTTTGAAATTTTTATTGAAAATTGGAGAAACGTTTAAATGGAAATAAAACTGATATCATTGGAGTAGTATAATAACGGTTTTTGTGTCATATTATAATCAAGAGTAATCGAGGAAAAATGTTACTTTTAAAATTTATTTTTAATTAAAAATCTAATTAAAGTAAAAAATGCTTCTTTTTAGTGAGTACTTTCTACCCAATAAGTAAATTCTTAAAACAGCTGATAACTTTAGCTCAAATGCAACCATTGTTTGCAACCATTTTTGATAAAGCATGTCTCAATATACAGAAAGCATACCAACTTATAGGCATGATCATGAAATTTGCTTATAAAAATGATATGAAAGTTTGGCTCCAGATTTAAAATTTCAACTCAATAGGAAAATTCTTACTACAGTTTGTAGTTTTAACTCAAACGATCTAGCCTGTTGAGGGTTTTTCAACCAATTTATATAAAAGATGTGGTAGTTTTCATGCCAGCCTACACACATGATCCTGCAATCGCTTATAAAAATGATATGAAAGTTCGACCCCAGATTTAAAATTTCTACTCAATAGGAAAATTCTTACTACAGTTTATAGTTTTAACTCAAACGATCTAGCCTGTCGAGGGTTTTGCAACCAATTTATATAAAGGATGTGGTGGTTTTCATGCCAGCCTACACACATGATCATGAAATCGCTTTAAAAAAATATGAAAGTTCGAACCCAGATTTAAAATTTCTACTGAATAGGAAAATTCTTACTACAGTTTGTAGTAAGAAATTACTACAAATTTACTACAATTTATTACAGTTTAACTCAAATGATCTAGCCTGTTGAGGGTTTTGCAACCAATTTATATAAAGGATGTGGTGGTTTTCATGCCAGTCTACACACATGATCATGAAATCACTTATAAAAAGGATATAAAAGTTTAAAAGACGGTCTAAGACGTAGTCAACAGCACGAAACATCAACTTTTGGAAGAACTTAAAATATTTTCCATCATTTCTCTACGTCTTCCTAACCCCTTCTGCTGCCAGCGGATCATCTTTTTGAAAATACAAGAGTGCAAAGTGCAGTCGTCAAAACCACCACACCAAATATCATTCTTTATTTTTTTCCCCTCTCTTGCTTTACGATTTCCACCGAAAGCCGCGAGTCGAAAGGGTCTATTTATAACAACCACAATAGGTGCCAGAAAAGTCGTAGGCAGCAAGCAGCAGAGAGAGAGAGGTTTTGTACACCAAAATACCACCTGGTTCATTTTCTCAGTAGACGTTGGAGATGGATAGGAAGAGGATCTAAACTGTGATTTCTTCTTTATCACTGACGAAACAACACAGGCATGTCGTCGTACGGGCTCAGTGTAAGTAATTTTTCATCAGCATGTTGCTTGCTTGTATTGACCTATACACGTGTGCCATTCCAGACAGAGTAGGCCATGATCTGCAAAATGACAGGTTATCATTCGAGAAATGTTGCCAACTAAAATGATCAAGGTGAATAGGTGTCTTGGTGGAAACATGTATAATCTTGACGAATATGTATCAGAATTTTTAAAATAGTACAAAATACTGAGGTTTTATATCATTAAGTAAGAGAAAGTATAACAGACATACTTGACAAAGTTTATATAATGGAAAATATTGTAATGTAGATTTCATACATCTTCTGCAAATTTTGAGTGACATTTTAAGAATTAATTTTTCAGTTTTTAAACCCGACAAGAGTTTTAAAAAAATTGTCAATCTGATATTGAGTTAATATATAATGGAAACATACAATTCTGATTTCCGATAAAGATCGATATCGGTGTTTCAGGCTAACTCGATTTTCGCTTTTCAGTTTTATTCCATGAAATTTTAAAGCTTTTATTAATTTTGCCATATTTTGTTTGTATGATTCAGAAGATTTTTTATTTATGAGTCGAAATTAAGAGATGAAAGACTTGAAACTGAAAAAGATATATTTTGTAACATTTCCCATTATATTTCACGTGAAATTATATTCATTACAATGAATCAAGGGAGCTGAAATTTTGTTTGATTATTTTCCTAATTTGTCGGCATATTTACTCCACTTCACTTAAGATTAAAGAAAGGAATTTCAGTGAAAACAACAGCATATCACAAGTCTTTTTAAAAGAAACTTAAGAAATAATCCAGGATATTTAATTTCTTTATAGGTTTTACAGGAATAAATATAGAGATTAAGTTTTTAAGTTTTACAAGAATACATTTGAGCCAGTAAAACACACACACACACACACTAAAATAAAATCTTTGAAATACAAACATTTACGAAGAAGTCATAATACATGATTTAATTTGGCAGTAACTGATTACTAAACTCCAGCTTATCTGATAAATCTTCAGCTGAACGTAATTGCCATTTTTCTATTGAAAAATTAATTTAAATTAAAAATACAGGTAAAATTTTTTTAAAAATAGGAGAGCAAAAGGTATAATCTAGGTTAAGACATTTTAATTCAAGGAAGACAATGCATGATATCAATCCATATTCTACAAAGCCAAAAGTTCGAAATTGGATTTATGCAAAACAGGTAACAATAGTAACAATTTTTAACTCAGTTAGAAGTGTTCTTTAACTATTTTGAAACAATAACAACTATTTGAAAATATTCAGTAAACAAGGCAGTTCTTTTTTTTTTAATCACAGATGTGACTAAAGCGTGATCAAAGTCCGTCACAAAACAACATAAGCATTTAAAATTTTAATCCAAAATTTAATAACTATACAAACATGATTTATTTTAATTACAAAATAAAAACTGCTAGAAATGTAAGAGGATAATTTCCGTTGAAAACATAACCAGGCCAAGCGATTTACTGTAAATTATACTTCACAGATCATAAAGAGAAAAATTCTTGTTAATACAAAAGAACTTAGGGACATAAACAACGAATTCATATTTATAGCACTTTGATATTATTCAATATAATACATTGAATGAAGAAATACTAAAAGGAAAGCATAAGAAGGAGAAAAAAATAGCTCAATATCTTTGTAGATAAATAAATAAAATTACTTAAGATTTCACAAATGCAATAGATGAATTCGATAAAATTTCTGATTTTTAAGAATAATTTTTTTACCAATTATCTTGAAGAACGCTCTTTTCAGAGGAAGTGGATTAAAAATCTTCTACAAAATGTGAAAATAATTTGTACCGCAAAGCTTTTAAGCTTAGTATACATAAAATTCAGCATTTCTACTAATTCTCAAAAATATTCCAGCAATCGCTGCTTGAATAAAAAGTAAAGTCATTATAAGCTTTGCTAGCTTAGCTTATGAAGATGGCAGTTTATTTTTCAGTTGTAATAAAAGATAAAAATAAGAATAATTCATTGTCACTTTTTCGTTTGCCATAAATTTGAAAATTTCTGGACTTTTATAATGTAAGAAAAAACGCTGCCATGTGCATTGAACGTAAAATGATTATTTGACACAAACTTCTGGCTCTTGTCTTGGATTTGTTCATTTTCCAAATTTGTAATACTAGGAAAATATATACTTTGTCTAAGATTTTTGATCGCTAGCTATAATTCTATTTTCTATGACGTATACAATTTTGACTATCGTTTGCCCATTAAAAGAACTGGCCAAGCTGCCAAGCCGATTTCATCTGTTGCAATAAAAATTGAGCCTATTTTTTTTAAAGGAATTACATTCAAAAGAATGCAATTCAGAATTTGCAATTAGTATAATTGCCGACAGTAATGAGGTATGATGAAAGTAAAGCTTCTAGCAAAAGATGACATATCTGAGGAGTTATTAAATAACTGAGCTTTAAAATAACTGATCTAACAGCTTTAAAATAACTTATTTTTTTCTCACTTCTGAGAATCCTAGTCACTTGGCATTATCAGAGTCTTATAGAAAAAAAAAGATTTTTTTTTTTTTTTTTTTTTTTTTTTTTTTAGTTTGAAGAGATCATTTTAAGAATTTTACTCCGTCCTACTGGCTTTATTATTATCCGGTATGCAGTTTGAAATTTTACCCATTAGGCAGATTGTTAATTGTTCATGAAATTAAATTTATAGTTTGCCAAAGTGATGCAAACATTTTTGAACGATTTTAGAAATGGAAATAATAAATTGACTGGTAATTAGTTCTTTGATAGTAAGTGCTCACTAAGATAGTACTTAAAGATTTGAATTAAAAAAAGAATTAAAGAGATTTTTAATTAAAAACTGCAAAGATGTTAGCTTTTTTTCTCTATAAATTCAAGCTATATTATTATTGCACAAAATCCATTTTATACCAATTTAAAATTCAATAAATAAATAAATAAACTCTTCACTAATACCCATTTTTTATACTATTTCTTTATTTAATATATTCTTAAAAATGTCTTTATATATATTTCGCATTATTATTACTTCTTGTTTTTTCATTTCGGCAAAATATTAATTTTCTTTATTAGATTTATATTCATGAATGTTGAGATGATATTGAATACATTATTAAATTCCCATTATCGTTGCTATTGAATTCAGAGCAAATTTTTAAAAAGTAAGTTAAATATAAACGAATTAAGGTCTGAACTTTGCCATATTACAATGTTCTGGACTAGAAGTTCAAATCTTCTTTAATTTCTTCAAAAACATATAATAAAACCTTGCTCGTATTATGGTATCTAATCAAACAACGTCATAAAAAGAACTCAAAACTATATTTTATTTTATATGTCGAATTTCAAAATTTCCAGTTAAGTGTGATGCATAAATATAATTTGCATCTTTTCCGTGATAGAAGGGATGAGAATTGGAGAACTATTCTGAAACTCTCTCTTCTTACAAGAGTGAATCAAATATAAACAGGACTTTATAAAAAGATCTTTTCTGAAAGAATACTTTTCAAAATAGCATGAATAAATATTACTTACCAAAATGACAGCAATAAACATTATTTACCAAAATGACAATCATTGATTATGATTTACCAAAATGACACCAATGAATATTATTTACCAAAATGGGATTAATGAATATTACTTAACAACATGACATCAATGAATATTACTTACTAAGATGACATCAATGAATGTTATTTACCGAAATGATATCAATGAATATTATTTATCAAAAAGATATTAATGTTCTTTCTTTATATTTCTTTCTTTAACATTCACATACTTTTCCCAACATATAGTAACTTTTTTTAAATTCTTGTATCATAAAAAGATATCGAACTTGCACCAAGCCAATTGTGCTAAAATTCTAAATTTCATTGATGAGCCAGGAAATATATAAACAC
>JAPMOR010033274.1:0-69273 GCA_026543865.1 Argiope aurantia | reverse complement strand
CACACACACACACACACACACACACACACACACACACACACACACACCAGCTATGATAAATGGGTTGTTTTACAACAATTCTTGTTCCGAAAAACATAATTTTTGTTACATAACTCTTTGGAACATGCATCTGGTGTCTCGTGTTTCTAAATCTCGCTATCATCAAAAGCGGGGCATGAAGGGGACGATAGTAAATTCTTCATTTCCTCATCTGCATTTTTTGGCGCAATCATTCTCACCCACTCTTCGCCATGTTCCAGTGAGCAAGGCCCAGAGCCAAATGTTGATGACGTTTTGTCCAAAGAATCGCATTTCCACAGCCACATTTAGATCCCTAAGTAAACTTAATTCTGAGTAATATGCCAGTTGATGAAAGTCAAATATTTGTATGATTTTCTTAAAATATGACATACGCTAGTTAATTAAAAATATTAATCTATTTATAGATTTTTGAACACGCATAGAACATAGACGAATATAATACTTTTTTATATGAAGTGTTCACTTCAGAGCTAAAGAATATAAAAGCTTTTATCTGTACTAATAATAAAGGGAAATGTGTGTGCCTGCGTGTACTGGCGCCCAATAAGTCAGGCCATATGTTCTTAAGATACTGAATTTAGAATAAATATACTTTAAAAGATAGAAATATCCATCTCGCAGCGATCTTTTTTGAAATTTTAATTAGAATTTTATTTAATTGGAAATTATTTGCTAATTAAAGGTCTATCTGTGATAACTTCCAAAAATAATATTGCACGAAGATTATTTTTACAACGGTTTAAAATTAAAAAAATTTTTTTTAATGATATCAATTTAGTTATGTGTAGCATCTTCCTAATTTCAATAATTTTTTCAAAAAAATATTTTTTTTATAGTATTTAATAATAGAATTCATTGTTGAAGTTGAAATTATTCTCAATGTTTCATCAAATGTTTGTTATATTTATTCATGTGCTTTCTTTCCGTTAATGAAAGCTAAAGAATAATAATTCTGTTTATTATCTGCGCAGTTTATATGAGGAACAGGAAAGTGAAGTTACAGTATCGCGAAAGATAGCGGACAATTTAAAGACAGATTAATTTGGACAGTTACGTTTTTTTATGGCACCATGATACCATGGGACTTGAAAAATTAGAAAGGTCCATTCACACAATAAACAGAGCAAATATAATGCTTTTAAAATAGAGTGAATTTAATGTTTGATACTTTAAATTATTTTGTTGAGAAAAGCAGTTGAAATTAAACGCAAGCGATATCTAGTAATCATAAGCGGCTAATTATAAATAAGCAAAATACATTTGATGGGGAGAAAAAGGTAAAGTTGTTTTAAGTTCAACAAAGGAAAATAATTCATTCATTCATAAATCATAATTAAATAATTTGATTAATATTATGTTGCATACATTAGATTTAGTTCAGCTTAACAATAATCGAAAGGAAAAAACAAAACCAAAAAAATCTTGGTTTAGACCTTTTATTTGCGTGTATGTTAACGTGGCTAAAAGAAGAAGTGAATTTTTATTAATATTGTGGTACCAGAAAAAAAAAGTACATTCAAGATGTTGCAAAAATAGTTTTTTTTTCAATAATTTTCTGAAGAATAGTCAGAAATAGTTCTCTTCTTTTTCGGAAAATATATATAAATAAGAACTGTTCGTGATAATCATTTAATAAAAAAGGTAATTTTGGACACTTTAAAAAGATTTTAACTGATATTATTCGAAAATATTTGATTGCATTAATTATTTTTGATGAACGTTAAAACTGATATCCTTGAGGTGAGGTGAAAAAATGTGAAAGTCAAAAGCGAAACATTCCATCATTTTTTTTTTTGAGAAACCTTAAAATACAAAAGCAAACTGTCATTCTCCTATTTGGCTCTTTCGTCGCAAATTTCGTAAATTAGCTTCGAAACGTTCTTAACCTTAAAGTATATCTTCTTAGAGTTACAAAAAAAGATAAAAAGTTTTTCCTTGTAGCCATCTCTCTTCACTTAAAACATACGTCACTTGCTGCGGCTTCCGTAGTTCCAAAAGGTTCGAAACACATTTTCTTCTCTCTTTCCTTTTCGTGAATTTATGGACTCTACAATTGGGTTAAAGCTGAATCGTCGTAAAACTTCAGCTGTAGCAGAGGAGGGCGATCGAGTTTAGTAAATATCATCTTTAACACCTACTACAGAAAAAACAAACATGTGGGCCAGCGTCAATGGATACGTCGGATCTGCCGCTTACGTACAGCTGCAAAAGTTTGAATCGCATTTTGTGTTCATATGTGTTGTTTAATGTCAGATTACGATGGTGATTTATTACTTCTTAGATTTAACGATTTTGTGCCACATTTGGCAGGGATTTTATGTTGATATATTTTATTATAAACAATGTGTATGGTCACACGTAATAAGACACATTGATATCATATGCTTCATACGTTATGAAAATAAATGTTATCACTTTATCAACAATTATCATCTTGAAAAGGAATTTTGGAATTTTCGATGACATGAGGGGCCCTCTGATGAGCATTTCTAATAATATTTTGAGGCTTCATAAATTCGATAAATGAACTGTTTAAGTGCAGCTGTAATAGCGCTCAATTAAACAATCTGAAAACGTTTATACAGAAGTTTGTTAATATTTATATTTGATTTGCTGTCATTCGACAGTAAGTAATAAGAATGATTTCTGTCCCACATGTGCTAGCGCATATATATATACGGCAAATTCTTAGTTTGTATCATAAAATGCTTATTATCTGTATTTATTTAAAATGAAGAATAATTGCACACTATAATTAATTTTTTCAAATATGTTTAAAATGCCGACAATACACTTTTAATTCTTGACAGATAATGCAATTTTTGGAATTTGTCAGAAAAATTCAAAACTTTTTAATAATATAAACTTTGTTACAGATTTCATTATATTTATAATATTTGTTACCTTAACTTTATTTATTTTGCAATAGTATTGATTTATACGATAGTTATAAAGTCGTTATCTAAAGTTGCTTCAGTAGGTAATATTTCATTATTTTTGTCTAAATATTGAAAGAAATTTGAAAACAGTAATTTAAATAATAAGGAGTCTACCTTTGCTTTCTAGGTTGCTGAGAGAAATTTTTTTTTTAAATTTTCTGCTTGCCTTTCAATAATACATTAGTAGAGAAATTACAGATAATAACATCATTCTAACGTAAAAATGAGTGAGCAAATTTTTTGTAAGTTGCTTTATTCCAAAACATTCCATTAAACGAAACTTAATTGAATTACAACAATTCCCCGGAAAAGAGTATCGTTTATTGAACAAATAGATAACGACAGTTTGCGATAGTTTTGTTTTTCATTTTCGTAAAAGCCATTTTGTTTTCTTAAAAGAAGATTTAACTCAATAAAGGCAAGTTAAATATGTATTGATTTAAAGTTTGGCATATATACCATTTGGTAAAGAGGATGATAATTCTAGATAAATAACCAAAACAATGCAATTCAAACTAATGTGAGACAAATTATATTTTTGATAACAATTTGAATTTAATAAATGACAGTAATCAATATGATTTATAACAGTATTCTTTATTTAAGACAAAAGATATTTAATTTTACAGTAGTTTTTTGCTGAAATTAGTACTGCTCCATTAGCTAATATGATTCTTACAACTTTTAATATAATGTGTTTGGCTATGCATATGTTATATAATTAGTATAACGAATTATTTTTAGTTCAAAATAGGAACGTAATATATATTTTTCTGTTCTTATTGTAAATTAGAATTCGTATTCCTGTCACGTAAATCTCATAAAAATATTCTTACAGTCTTAAATTTAAATCCATAACAAAAGTAATTTCTAAAAACGAAAAAAAAAAAAAATTATTTCAAACAAAGAATGAAAAAAAAAAAAAAAAAGAATTCCCTAAGATAAATATTGAGAAAATGAAGCGAATCATCAAGAGAAGGCGAGGGCTGTTTTCTTCATTCTTGTTGATTTTAAAAGAGTTAGGCCTGCTGCCAAACAACTGAGAATTACGTAACTCTTAAGACATACGCGAGAAAATGTCTGGTATAAACACACGCTTTTTTAAGAAAATAAACGGCCATATTGTATATTTCTTTACTTCATAAAGATGCTCCTATTTAACCCGTTAGTATTTTTTTTTTATTTTTTGTAAAAAGTAAGCGGTTTTGTTAAAAGTAAACGAAGTTTGGGTTTCTTTTTTTTAAAAAAAAGAACGTTTATTACTTTTCTAACAGATAACATTTTTCAAGGTCATAGATAAAGGAACTAGGCCTTGCTTTTTTTAACGACAATTAGGTTAATACTTCATTTAGTAAAATATTTAAAATCTGAGTCATATTTCGTAAAGTAATTTATGACATTACTTTTTAAATCAGATCCTTTCTTATTTAAATAACGTAAGATATAGTATAATGATTTTACAATTCTAAAAATTCTACTGTTCTATATAAGAAATTCTTATATTATGTAATTGCATTTACGTATAAGTAATTCGTTTGTTTCTTATCTAGTTTTTAATTCTCAAAATATCGCCAGCTTTTAACAAATATTGGCGGTTTCTTCAAACAAAAATATTTTCATTTCATGTTTACGTTATAAATATAATATAAAACTTGAATATACTACAGCTGGAATATAAAACAGACGATTGTGCATTTTCGAGTTTTTCAAGTTTTCAATATGATTACTACACAAAATTGTCTGTGGGAGAAAATTTTTCTTTTGAATGATCTTTTATGTCGAAAACCATATAATTAATAATGTTAGGAATAATCTTTAAATAAAAAGAAGACAACTTTCTAAAATGTAATGGCTATGGTAAAGACGAGTATCAATCTAGTCCCTGACATTTTACTATGGTAATTATGTGTTACTATTTTATATATTTTTATTTCATGACATAAAATAAAAATTTTGAGTTTTGCAAGTTTTTTTAAGCGATTTATTTTATTAAGACTTTTGATAAATTAAAGTATACAAGCTGAAATTTTAATGAGTGCATTTAATCTGAGAAATACATTTAAAACAAGTTTTTTTTACACGATTTTTGTTTATCTTATCATTAACATTTATATTTTATGATAAATCATGTCCGCATGTAGAAAAAGAGAAACTTCTTCTCTGGGGTAAAACGTTATTTATCAAGTGACATCAATTAAACTTGAAAACATATTGAATAAAACATTTACTAATCAAACAATAGGAAAATGTTTATTAACAAAAAAATTAAAACATTTTACTTCAAGGAACTTTTTAATTGTTAACAATTTTCAGTTACCTTAACTTTTCTTAAGGAATAAAAAAATACTGATCTCCAAAATAAATTTTTAAGAAAATATAGAACATTACTGAAACGTTAGTATTGAAGATAAATTTGAAAAAACAAACAAACATGTAAACAAATTTGAATTATTTAAAAATAATATAGTAAATTTTTCATAAAACAGTATTAAATAAAAATAAGTTTAAGCATCTTTCTTCATCAAAATTACTCTTGATCTCAAGTTTTTATAAATCATGGGAGACCTTAATTCAATCTTAGTTTTATGACAGATATAGGATTTCGCCTCGTTACTTAAAAATAGGTATTTAGTGTTCGATGAACTGGGTAATGAACTGGTAATTCCTTTTTTGAATTGTTTAATTGTTGCAGAAGCAGGAGTTTTTACTTTGAACGCAGCCTTTCTGGTTTTCATTTTTTGAGGAGTTATAATTTCTGATGCATCCTTTTTTGTTTTGATTCTTGTAAGAGCAGAAATTTTCTCTTTGTGCGCTGCCCTTCTTGTTTTGATTTTCTTGCAAGTTTCACTTGCTATTATACTTCTTTTTGCTTTGGTTCCTGTAGAAGCGGCAGGAGTTTTTAAAGTTTCCATTTTGGAAATGTTTCTTGTTTTAATTTTTACAGGAGTTATCACTTCTAATGTGGTTCTTCTTGTTTTGACCCTAGTTAAAGCAGGAGTTTTGACTTTTAATTCCATCCCTGTTTTCACTGTTTTACATTTATTTTTTATTTCTTTTTTCTTTTTTGAGAAAGAGTTTGATCCTTCCGACAAGAAATATCTTAAACCCTTTCTACTCATAATTCCTACTTCACTAGATACTTTTAAGAAATTCTGAATGTCTCGATTCTCTTTCGAATGCATTTTTATCATCTTGTGCTGATTTATATATTTCAAAATTTGTGATTGTTTCAGACCTCTGCCTGAATCAAGATCGGTAAAAGTCTGAATCACAGCTTTTGCAATCCTTTTGTCAATGTCAAATAACTCTTGCAGTGGTAGACGTTTGTTTCCATGCTTTGGTACTTCCTCACAGATTTCCATGGAATCTTCTGAATCTGAATTACTGATTAGAGATATATCAGTTTCGGCAGCTTCTGAAGAATCAGTTCGAGATTTAGAACTTGATTTTATTGAAGTGCTTATAGAAACCCTTGATGGAAATAAATTGTAAGTTTTAGAAATGTCTTCAGGAAATCTTGAAACTTCAAACCTTTTTGATTGAGAATTTAAAGCCTCATTATGTATTGGTGCAAATGTAGCGGCATTGGAAATATTTTGAAAAATTTTTGATTTTAAAACCTCTTTACTATCAAGATTATTGTCTTTCTCATTATCTTTATTATTTTCTAAATATTCACATACTTTTGATTCGTTTGACATCTGACGGCTATTATGAAGTTTTGAGTTAGAAATAGAATCAAATATTTTTAGGGAAATTTCTTTTCGCTCAAAAGCAGAATTTTGCGTATCTGCAATAGACAGCGACAAATTAGATTGTAAGCAAATGTCAGAATTCTTTGATACAGCATTTTGAGGTTTGAATTTAGAAGTTGTTTTTTCCACGTACGGATGAATACTGTAATGTGAATTCAACTCATTGCTTTTGTCGACAATTAAATTCTGCAGCGAGATTGTGACTGGATAGGGAAAATTGACAGGTATTAATAAATCTGAATTCTGATTACTCACTAATTTTGATTTACCATATATTTTAACATTTAGCAGGGTCTCTTGGGTTTTACAAATAGGTATATTGAGCAACATAATATTTTCGATAAACTTCTCAACAAGTGCTTTAAAGTTGTTGTTAACTGGCATTTTGGAATCATATTTTAATAACTCCATTTTAAAAGGTCTCCAATCTCTTATTGGCTGTCCGGTCATGTGACTTGAATACTTTTCGTTATCTGTATGCTCCCAGTATTCCTTGTTAACGATCGTTTCTGGTTTGGAATTAACAAAAAGTGATTCTGTTGAATCTACTTTGGATTTTGTAAAATCAGAACATATATGTAACTTAGTTGGAAACGTTCCGTTTAATAAATTGGTTAACTCTTTGCAAATTTCTCCAGGAAAGCCTCTTATTCTAGTGTTTGCAGTAATTTCTAGAATTTTTATTGCTTTCGAGTTCCTTCCTCTAAAATTCAAAGTCTTAGGAAATTCCGAAATGTTTTCTTTGTTATTATTTAAAAGGTCCAAAAAATCAAAATCATTTTTTGAATTTACATTATCGGTATTACTTTCACATCGAATTGTTGCTTCATTAATTTTTATTTTATCCGGAATGAATTCTTTTGAATTTTGAATTTTTCTTTTAATGGATGTAATTTCTGAAACTTCCACCGAATTTTCAGCGTTATCAAGTATGCAGAAAGCTTCTCTATGAACATCTGATCCATCATTTATTGGAATAGCATTTTTCTCTTCTGTGTAATAATGTGGTACATATGTATTGGGCATTTTTGGAGATAGATGATTTAAGATATCATTCATCATATTATCATCATAAAGGTCTGTTACAATGGAAATATCTCTCGATTGAAATTGCTCAATTAATCCAAATGGTTCATAATCATTAGAAAGAGATTTACCATTCAATTTACTTGAAGAGTCCTTTAAATGGATCTTGTCAATGTAACTATTGTTTGATTTCCACTCTAAATCATCTTGAAACGATATTAAATCAGAATCATGACTTTTAAAGGAAGCAAAAAGTGAATTACTATTATACGTTTTGTTTAATTCTTCGTTACATTTACATTCAGGGCCATTCAGAATAGAAAAAATTTCTTGATGTTTACATGAATCTACCTTATTCAAAATTTCTAATTCATTTTCAGTTACTCTATATTCATTCACTGAATTAATTAGGGATTCATTTAATGTCTTGTTAGTCAATATTGGCAGCTTAGCATTTGTTGCTGGAGTTTTTAATTCCTTAGCGCTCAAATACGAAGAAATACTAGTCTCGTTTTGAGTATTATGGCATTTACTCTTTGAACAGTTCAAGGAATTATTCAAATAATCAGCATAACTCGAGTGTTTGAACTGGGAAAAATTTGTAGGGGATTGGAAATCAAACATATCGTTAGATATATCCAAAGTTAATTTTTCGCAGTTTGATACTGTATTGTTCTGGTTCTTGCAATTTGTATCCTTGAGCTTAAGCTTTACTTCTGTTACATCCGAAGCAAATGGCGAGAGAAGAGATGAAGCTTTAGGTGTTGAACTTCGTAGATTACTTATGTGATGGACAAATGACACAGTCTTTGGAGTTTTTTGTAAATTATTCAAATGAGTAGCAACTGGAGTGGAATTTTGAAGATTACTTGAATAGTTTTCAAAACAGCTGCTTGAAGAAAGCAAATGATTGGATTCCTCGTGATCTTGGAGATAAAAACTACTATAAGCAGCATTTAACAGAAAATTTGTATCGTCATCTTCGCCATTAGGAGCTAGAGTTGTACTCGTCTGGATAAAAGAAGACGGTTCGCTCATAATTATTTCTATCTTTCAGTTTAAAATGAATGTTTTGATAGAAAACTTAAAAATTCGGATATTGACATAGACACAAGATAGCGGATATTGACATAGACACAAGATAAATAATTTACGCAAATCCTGGTTTTTCCAAACAAATTATAAAAAGATTAAGAAAGTACTTCATGTTCACTGAGATGGACAGTAAAATAAGATACGAATTTATTCTCCCACAACATGCAAATGTAGCATTTTAGATGAACTTTAACAATATAACTGACAGGCTTACATATATAATAATAATAAAGCGATATTTGAAAATATTAAACATAATAACATACAATCAAAGTTTTGTTTAAGCTTGTTGTTGCACTTCAAATTTATCATCAAGTCACGTTCATCATAGTTTATTTTTTATATATGCAAGGCTTGAACATAGATCTTTTGAAAATCATGAAGCAAAACATTTTTTTCCCGTTTAACATCGAAATAGTTTTAGTACCATGACTGAAAAACTGCCTTGTCGGAATTTTAATATGAATATGAAAAGACAGCACACAAAATATCAGTCAGATAGGAGTTAATTAAGTGAACGTCGCGCCACTCTCAACAGCCAGTTTCTGAAATGCCGCACAAAATAAATGTTAGAGAAGTGAAGGCTGATTTTGACATGATGCAGATACGATTTCAACATAACTTCGAAAGAATTCTTGACTTAAAAAGTTAATAGAAAGAAAGAATTAATGCATAAATATTCAATAGGTTTTGTATCGATTATTTGATGGCAATTCTTAAAAAAGATGCAATTTTTTTTAGCTAGTTTCCTTATAAAAATACTTTGTAAATTAAAGTTTCAATATTCAGTCATGGAATTTCATTTTTAATAAATTCTGAAATTTCTGAATTTGAAATGGAAACTTGTTTACTTTTCCCCCTAATTTGTTGTTGTTTTTTTAAATTTATTGATTTCTAACTTTTTAAATATCAATCAATTTTTAAAGAAAATAGAATTTTCAGTTCGTATTAAAAAATTACTCAAATATTGCCATGTTTAATTTCCGTGCAAAGAATTAAAAAAAAAAAAAACTCCAATTCGTTTCTAATAATACAAAATGATGGATTTTTTAAAACTGTAATGGCTACAAATATGGAAGCGATATCTCTAAATATTCATACTAAATTCGCATGAAGTGTTTGATTTAAGTAATATCAACATTTTTTAGGCAATGCTCACTACACTTATCATTCAGTATCATGATATTCTTTTCATGTCTCATATCATCTGTATTAAGCTGAAAAACGATAAAATAACCATATTATGCGCTTTTAACGCATTTTTTCAAAAAGTTGACATGAAAAATTAGGAAATTTTAGAGCTCTGAATAACTCGGTGGTGATATTTTTTATTTTTTTTTTTGTTCTGAGTAAGGTTTGTTCATCTGAGTAAGGTTACTGAACTTAGAATGATTCATTTTGATTGATGGTGAATTTTGTTTTATATTGGAAGAGTTAAGTTTGCCTGCAACTTAAGCATATTTTCTCCACATGAGGATTTGGCACATCTCTGAAGTATTTGCATGAAGAATTTTCTTAAATTCTCTGAACTATTCAGTTATGATCTAGGCATTAAGCGATTAGGATCATTTCACTTATTTCTGAAGAAGAAATAATAGAAATAATAGTTTTTAAATCTTTATAGTCGTAATTTTTAAAATCTAAAATTAAATTAGAAGGTCCGATTAATGCTAGAGATAAGAATTGTTTTATAAACATTTTTGTTCAAGAACTGCCACCAAATAATGTCTCATTTGAGTAATTGATAATAAATCACTTGCTGAATTTAGCAGATAAAAGTTTAAATTATTTAAGCTTATTGTATCATCAAGAATGAAATAAATTGAAAAACACTTTTAATTTGACATTAAATGTAGGAACAATTATATTTGAGGAAAATGAAAATATGTATGGTGCTAAAATATCTGTTCCATGCTCTTCCACATGAATAAATGGACTTCAGACAGCATTGCAAGATTACATACAAAATCAAAATTCAGGAAAAAGTGATCCCTTCCGAACTTTCTTGTATACTCTAATAAATGCATTTGTGTATTATCAACCTCATTCTACTGGCAAATAATAGTTACGAAAGAGCCTATTAGAATGCGATTTTTGACAATTAATCGCAGCGATACGATTAGTATCAAAGTATCATAAAAATAAAAATGTATTTTGGTAGCTTTTTTTACCTCACCGATTGGAATCAAAGTATGATACAGACTACAATTGTAGTCATAAACCATTACCAAATTTTACCAAAGTCATTACATTTTTAATTAGTCGCATTTATATACTTTTTACAGTACAGAGGTTTATAAGGTAAGAGGTAGCATTTATATCCAGAGATATTGACCAACAAACGGTCAGCCTCTTAACGGATTTGATTCAAACATTCATACATATCAACTCTTGAGATAGTAAATTTGTATACCAAATTTTATTATTGTATTTTACTCTTTTTATTTCTTAGTTATTATGATATCTTTAACTTGGAGAGTTGGACAAATTTAATCCATTTAGTTCAAGGAGCATTTGAGATATTGTGTTCACAGATAGACGGACAGACAAAATTCCAAAAATTTGTTTTCCGGACTCAAGGAGATCTACAATGTGTAGATTCAGAGGTCAAGAGGTCGAGCTTTTTGGTACAAAGCTAAACAACAACAAAAGCTAAACAGCGAACAAAATGAGCTAAAACAACAACAAAAAACCGCTCTAGATTTAAGAGAACGACAAAGAAGAAACTTCGATTGCGACAAACGCTATTCAGAATAGAGTTGCTTAATGAGTAGTAACAGAGCAAAGTGTCCAAGAATGTCAAGGCTAACGAATTGATTAAGATTTAAGGAAGATTGACTATTTTCCCTCGTTCTTACAATGCTTTGTAATAAAGGTGAGGAATAATAGTGTAAATTCATTGTCACGTGATACTCATCAAACGCTTAAACGGAATCCATTAATCACTTAGTATTTTTTTCTTTTGCTTCTAATATTACTTTATAGCATAAGACAATGTGCGCTCAAATGCTTCATGATATGCGTAATGGTATTTTATGCATGATTTTGATTCTTCTTAAATGGAGCCCATAATAATTTATACGCAGAAGGATCTGTCTCAAGTGCAATACTGGCAGAAATGTTCGATTTTCGAAAGAGGGAATAAGAAAAATTGCAAATAAGATACATTTTTCAAAACTAATGTTAATTAACCTTGATAATTTGAATCAAAAATCCTCAATTTGTTTTAATAATTTTAATTCTTTTAGCTTATGATTGTTTTTTCTATTGTAAAACGCATATAAAAATGGAAGATCATATGAGTGATAATCCGATATTTAAATTTATGCTTCACATTGACAGAATATGTTTAATCTCAATATAAATTTGAAATTCTTTCTTCTTTTAAAAAATCCGTTATTTTCAAAATTCATGAGATGAATGAATTCAAGAATATTAAGACTATATTATCAATAATTTTTTAACAATATAAAGAGATATATTTTTTGCGTATGAATGTATCATTTTTCTGATATTGAAATAGTGATTTTTGTGCAATTTTTTTAACTTTCTTGTATAAGAAATACATAGTACGCATTGTAATCGTAAAAAAAAAAAAAAAAAAAAAAGAATTACAAATTTTATCGAGTCTCCAACTCTCCCCGAGTTCGAAAAGCTCATTTTTGGCAATATGTCTATCTATCTGTGAATATAGCACAAAACCGTTTTGAATTAGACGAATAAAATTTGGTATATGAACTTTAGTACAAATTTGTAAATTTATTTCGAATTTTGAATCAAATCCTTTCAGAGGAAGCTTGTCCATCGGGCTATTCGAGTACAGATGAACTTGATAACTACAAAATGTAAAGAACTAGGTGAATAAAATTTGATATACAGATATAGAATCTAAAATGTAGATTCTTATCAAAATTTGAACCTTAATTTGTGAAGTTCATCTATAATTTTACATGTAAACGCAATAGTTCATAAACGTTATGGCATAAATAATTGAAATGCAGTATGCGATCTCATAATTGCAACTGTAATTCTTTGCTAAATTTTGGTTTCAATGTCGGCACAAAGGCATCCATTTGCACGATATACTCACTAAAAATGCTAATTTATATTTCGTAATTATTGTTCATCGATGACGTGCAAGGAATTAACGACCTTACCCAAGGTCAACAATTGGATGTGGAGGAAGAGAGATAAGAGCTTTATTGGAGAATATGCTAGACAGTTTCAAGGTTTAGTTATATTAACGCCCCGTTTAAAGCAACACTAGAGCTATTTTGGGACGGACCTCGTAATTTTGAACCGCGGTCAGATGCCGAGGACGACACCTGAGTTGGCACCCCCTCTCCACACCACACCACACCAGCGGGAGGACGTTTGGTCATGACGGATTTAACGTGCAACAGACCCCCTTACACGACGGTTCTTCGGTGGAATCGGGTCACGAACCTGAAATCCTCTGGTTCCGAAGCCGAGACCTTACCACCAGGCCACCGCGGCCCAGACAGCTTCAGGGAGAGCACACCTGCTGCTTATGTATTATGTTGAGCTTTGTCAAGTAGATTATTTAAGTTGATATTTTTAGTTAAATGGTTATACCATGAAATTTCCACATGTATCCAATTGTATTTTACATCATTAACCTGATTTTATGTATAATCAATATATCCGTTATTATATCAGTAGCTCGGAAAATATCTCGGATTTACGGCCTGATGACTGAAGCCGGGTTTGACCGGTTTGTGGGTCAATATCCGTACATTCATTCATTGATATATGTTAGAAAAAGATAAAGGACCTGAAAAGATATAGGATATGAAAGGAAAAAAAATCTCCCCCTGAGAAAAAGAACATTCCATTTTCCATTTGCTTAAGGTCTTTCAGGTAAGCTAAAATGGATAGGATACTTAGAAATTTATGTTTTGCTTTCAGAAATTGGAAAAAGACAAAGAATAATCGTTTTTCAGTTCCAATAACGTGCAAATTCGGGATGAAGAATAAAAATTTCATAGCAAAACTGTATTCCCAGCAATGAAGGAATGGGAATAAGAATCAAGCCAAGTTTTAAAATAGTTTCAATTCTTCTGTCAATTGATCGTTTTGGCTTCACACCCAGAACTAAACTGTATTTATTCAACATCTGTACGTCCGGGTAAAACTGAAGTTGAAAAAAGAAGCATTTCGTATTAGCAGTAATCTTCATAAAATACTTATGAAATCCATTTTACAGTTTTCAGTCTTTATGGATTTATATAATTAAAAGAGAATCTTTCCTGATTAATTGCGGAGATTACTTCCTTTTTTTCAGCATTTTCGTGTAAAAGTAAATAGTAATCATGCATGCTATTAGTTAATGTAGTATTTAATATTAATTTGTAATTCATACGTTGGGCGTAAAAACTCCATGATATGTAATCCTAATTTCTCATTTTCTTTTAGTATGAGCAGATTCTTTGAGTTGAAATCATCAAATTTTTAGTTTTGAGTACTATTTTGATATATCTTTAGCAAAAAAGGAAGCAATACTTTTTTTAATTACTTCATCATTTTATTAAATGACCTTTTCACTTTAGTAATGAATTAATTTTAGATTATTTTTTATATTTTAATAAATATAGCATTTGCAGTTTTGTGCTATAACTAAAATTCACATTACAATATAACAGGATGTTGATTTATATTGCCGCATTGAAGAAAGACTGTCGAATCTCCATGGCCAAATGGTCAGGGCACTGGTCTTGTGATCAAGAGACCTGGGTTTGAATCCCGCTAGAGACACTGAGATTAATGGTATATGTAAATACTTTATTCATTTATTTCATGTTCCAGAAGATACTGGACATTTCTTTAGTCTACCAGACAAGTGTTCTGGACTTTTCTTACCGTCTCCAGAAGAGTATTCTGGAACTTTCTCTGCTTATATAAAAGCAGAAGATTTGTCAGTTACTGTATTCTCAATTCTGAGTTCTGTTAATAAATTGTATTTATAAAATGCAATATCTACGTGACAATATTTTTGTCGAGTCGTGTATACTATATTAAAGATTGGAATAAACCCCCAACAAATCTTTTAGGATCGGTCAGACACTGACAAAAAATTTAGTTTAGAAATATTTACGCCCATTTTTGAAACAACAAAGGGACATTTTAGGATGGACTTTGAAATTTTGAACCAGGGGCCTTGACGAGAGCGACACTTGAATCAGCAAGCCATCAATAGGACACCATGCATTTAACCTCACCAGGCTCACAAGGATCTCTTCAGTGGAATCAAGTTCGAAATTAAAATTTTCCGAGCCCTATGCTGAAATCTTATTTCTATTCCACCTTGTTCCTAGCATGCAAAACTAACCCATTTTACTCGGGAACATATAAATGAAAAATTATGAGCAGTACAGAACATTCACTTAAATGAATTGTGCAATTCCAGTTATAAACCTTAGTTAAAGGAAGTTGCATTTGGATAGTAATGCTGAAATGGAAGATAGTACGCATTTAGTTAATAAAAATGAACTAGCAGCGATACGTTTGTATCCTGAAAGACGTGTCCCACCACCTCGAACTACTTACGCGTTTACACTGAAGGTTTTGTGTAGCTGGAACGCTTCCAGTGATCGACCATAACGAATGTATGATGATCTAGCTTCTGACTTTTGTTGTAAAATGCAATCTATTTTAGTTATGTGGAAGAACTGGAGTCACCCAACTATTTTAAACCAAACAGCTCATCTTACAGTGCACACATGATATTTTCCTTATAGATTTCTGTGCAAAATTGATTTATTTTACATGCTTGACCAAGAGTTGAAAATGTGCAGGAAGCCTTTCGAATTATTCTGTATCGCCTAATAATAACTTTCATCATTTGGATTCATGTTTCTGCCCAGTGGCACTTGAGCGATTCCATATTAACTATTTGATTTTTTAAAATTATAAATAACTAAGAATGAAATCTTGAAGTAAATGCCTATAATAAATTATTTTTAAATTAATCTCAATAGTTGATTTTATATTTTATTTTCCTTCATATCGTATAATTACCCAGTAAGAACCCAGTAAGAATCTGAAATAAAAATTTAAAAATCTGTTATTATTTTGGAAAGTTATAATTCTGAACATACGACATCAAATAAAGACTTTGGTAAAAGTCATTTCTCTCTCTTTCGTTTCGAATATGCTTGGAGTAGAATGTGACAAATAATGGTGGACTAATGCTGAATATAATCGCCATTTTAATTATCCATTTTCTTGATAGATGATTGTTAAAACTTTAAGAAAAATGATCCTTATATTTTAATAAAATTCATCTTGCATTTCTATTAACTTATAAATTTATCAGACAATTGTTTTTGTAATAAAAATTTGTATTGTAGATTCTGAATCACGTTGTTTTCTATGCTTTAAAATTTACAAGTTTTGAAACACTTTGCTTGCTAGTTTTGATTATTTGAAATACAACTTCGAAACAATTATAGTTGATTCACAAGAGAAAACGAAGGTATATAGTATCTTCACAATCAATGAAAAGTTCTAACTAATTTAATTTAATAATGACACAGCAAAAAATTCTATTCAAAAGAAGATCTTAAATGAGCAAGTAAATTCATGTAACGATAAGTTTATACTAGTGAAACATACATTTAACTATGTAGTTGTTGTTACAAAAGAGTTATGTTTAGAAACTATTACATCAATCATCAGTTATGAAAAATAAATGATGAATATAAAGAAGAATGTTATTTCGTTTCAGACGATACGATGATTTTGGAAATTTTGGATTATTAAATTAAAACTTATAGTGACATATGTTATTTATTTAAAAAATTTACAGTCAATCATGGATTCATTAATTCTTCGTATAAAGAAATTTTAAGTATTCAGTAATCACTTAATGATTTAATGTCAAGTGCATGAATGTATTTAATTAAAAAATTATTCTTCAAAAATAAAAAATAAAAATCTGTTTCGTTGTATTCGTATTATGAAAAATTTTGAAGCATGGTAAATGAATTTAATTAATAAAATATTTCGTACTAAATACAGCCCATAAATTCTGACTTTTTCTTATTTGTTCTGATTCGCTAATTTTAGAGGAGAATTAAAAGAAACCGTGAAAGAAAGAAATATGCAATTTTTATTTATATATAAAATTTCAATTTTTTTCATTTGAGAGGAAAACTTCCTGTAGAATATTAAAATAATTTAAAGAAAAAAATATTTCTTGAAAATAGTTTCATTCCAAACATGATTCTTTCCTGAATTAATGATCTAAATAACAATTATACAAGAATAATATCAAAATATTTGGACCCTTTTCTTACATTATTTAGGCTTCAGTCCTATTAAAGATTTTCTGTTCATAATTTCAACAGCAAAACAAAGAACAAATTCATATAAGTAGATTAAATAAATTTTTATTAACAATTAATATGAAAGAATTTTTTATTCTGCATCAATAATCACATTATAACAACATAATTTATTAATGACAATTATTAAAATACCTTTAAAAATCAGCGAAGTAATAATTTTAGACAATAAGTAATAAAAAGAGATTTTAGATCTTTAGAAATTTGAATAATTCAGCCTGTTTAAGAAAGTGCTTCAGCATTTCTTTCTCAAATAAAGTCAGTTTTATTAAAGAAGAATATCTAGTTGGCAAGCTTCTGTTTTTACAAATGGTGCACAGCAATCATTATTATACCAATAATGACGAAGAAAACCCTATCAACTGCAGCCGCCACAAGTTTCCACTCATCTCTGACAGTGAAAGATTCGACAGTGGAAGCATCTTCTTTTAGTTGCACACGATCCAGAGATACTTTGTCTTCTGATAATGGCGATCTCAAGCAAGTGTATTTGCCAAGTGGTCCTGTCAGGAAATGTATAATAGTTGGAGACGGACGAGAAGGACCAGATAAAGAAGCAATTTTGATGATAATGAAGACTTGAACGAGAATTACCAAAACAACCAAGTACATAGTCGTTTTCACAAATGATACTGAAATATAAAAAGCATTAAATTCTCATTTGGAAAGAAACTTATTACTACTATTCTTATTAATGCATTATCTTATTATATAATTATAATTATCGCATTTGAAACAAAGTGCATGAACGTTAATTACTATACTTCAACAGATTAAACATCAACCGCAATATCACCTTAAACGTAAGTAAACTACCTCTGCCCTAACTAGACATCAGAGTGTCGTCGAGCCAGCTGCATGGAAATTAAAGATGAAGTCTTCATAGCTATCACCGGCCATCGTAACCTCGCTCCGGTGTAATTAAATTACGTCATCGGGATGAAGGTAACTCTATCCTACATCAATGCAATATCACCGTAAGAAGCAAAAACTCACGCGCACTTATCCAGTGACTTCTCATCAAGTATTCAAGATTGACTTCCTTCCCCTTTGCCGGACAAGCAATTAATTTTAGAAGACTTTCAATGTTGTAGATAAATAAAAATGGTAATTGTTCAATACAGAATCTGAAGGGATATAGAGATGTATAGAGAATATTTTCAGATAAATCTATCTTGGTTTATTAAAAAAATGATTGCTCAATTAATTTCAATTAATTTCATACAGCAATCATAAGTCACGTTTTGGAAAACCCTCACATCGGGTTCAAATGGCCTTATCTGAAAGATAATTGTAGATAATTTTATAGCCAGCAAAGTATCAAAACTTGCGTACCTTGCCCATTTCCATCTGTACATTTTTTGAATATATATTTATTACAATTTGGATAGAAAGTTGATTTTAGGAGAATTAAATTATAAATTACATCCACAATTTTGAGGTAACTGCCCATATAGAATAGAAATTGAAGTACTGAACAAATTAAAATTTTTAATCATTATTATATATCTCGTATTTGTTTCGGCTATCTAAAGCGATCATATCATGAAAGTAATATGATATATGGAGGGAGGGCGCAATGTAAAATTTTCTACATTGAGATTGAACACATAAAAGGGGATCTCTTCAAGTAATTCTGAACCAGTTTATTTAACACGAAATACAAAGTCACCGATATCACTGTAGAAGCCTTTTCATATTTGTCAGAGGGCACATTCTTATTTCAGAGTATTAAATTCAACTTACCTGCTGAAGAAGCTAGAGCGGGCGATTGGATATCTCTGCCTAAATATACCAAAAGGACATTGAGAGAAAAGAAAAGGAATCCGCCGAGTAAAACTTTCTTGGACGAATCAGGAGGCAGCCAGAAGATAGAAAGTGTGAGGAGCATGACCAGAATACATGAAACTCTGGTAGCATCGATGGCTGGCACAGATCGTCGTCTCATTGGGAAAAAAATTTGAATACTCAAATAAGGTTCAGGACAGCACTCATAGTAAGTTACGTTTCGAAAAACCCTAGCCTCGGATTCAATGAGTTCCCATCTGAAAGATAAATTCAATAATTGACGATAAATTCGGGTAATGAGAGTAACAAAATTAGCACTAATTACTTCTGAGAAATTTCGCTTTGGAAACCCCGAAATCTGATTCTCTTACTTTGCAAATGCACAAAACTAGAAATTTAGTAAATTTAAGTCTAGAATTATTAATTTAGATAAGATCTTACGTACGTATCCATGAAACAATATGAAATATGTGAAATAAAAATATTTACCAAAAATTATGAAAGGTATCTCCTTAATGTGCTTTATGACATCTCATTATTGTTGCAAAATAAAAGTAATAAAAGCGAATAGCTGTTTAATTTGGTATAAAAGGAGCCTTAAATAAAAACTAGTTTTACCTGGGATTTATATTTTCGAATTCGTCTAAAATAAGCCATTCAGAGTGCTGGAAGTCAATCTCCCATCCATCATGCATCCAGGATCCGACCGCAATGATGCACTCTACTTTGTCTGCAGAAGCGGCGGTTAATGCTGGACAGGAGGTCTGAGTGAGTATTGGTGGAACCCACCATACCCTACCAGTCTGATCGAAAGCTACAAGAACTTCTTGAGTAGGATTCACACTTTGACTGTGACTATATATAAAGTAAAAGGAAAAAAAAAAGACAAACATTAATATAGTAAAAGAAAAGAAAAGATAAAAAAAAAGGAAAAATTGAAATCTGCTCTCTAATTGCAAGTTATCATGTGCGATTATTATTATTTTTTAAAGTCATTATTTGTCTTAATTAATTTAAGTCATTAACCAGTTTTAACCGGTTTGAAACAATTATATGACAATTATATTGCACAATCGCTAATTTTTAGAAAAGCGATGGTTTTTTTCCCCCATCTCAAAATATTTCGAGATGCAAAAGTTTTTTGCCAGTCAGAAAAACTGAAAATGAAAGTTTTAAAAAAACTATATTCTTATTATCTTTACAATATTATATACCTCCCCACGCTGTTATGCGTTGATTCCCGTTTTCTATGTGCTTCTTCGGGCAATAACTTCTTGCAGTCCTGCCCTTTATTGTACAGACAGGAGAATCGGATACATGGAGGACATTCGTGATAGGTTGTAACTTTAACTTGGCGATAAGTCGTCAAATGAGACAATATCATTTTCTAATAACCCTAAAAGCGAAAAATTCATGCCTTAAAAGCCATAAATCACCAATTTTCTGCCCGTGCATTTTGTAGCTTCAAAAACCTCAAACCAAAACAACATCATGCTCTCAAATGATAAAAAAAAGTAAACATTGCAGGAAAGATTTAAGATTAATGGCTGGTTTCTCACCCAAAAACGTTCCTTTTGTTTGGCTATCAGAAAACGTTAACAAATGGCATTTATGGTTGCAATGTAAAATTATCAAGATTATATTTGGGGGGAAATCGCCCAAAATTAATTCAACTTTGGGCACCGTATTTTAATCTTAAGTCTAGTCACATTACAATAATAAATTCTTATTTCTGCAGTAAATCTTAGTTTAAATTATTATAAAAAAGATTCTGTCTTTACCTGTTATGTACAGTTATATCTGGAACCCAAATCATACTGGCTGGGAGTTGTAAATAACCGATATAATCTGTTGTATTCCACTGTAATCTAGGATCCAGCCAAGTCTGCGAAGATTTTGAATGGCAAAATAAGGAAAAAATATTAATATAATCAATAAAATGCAATACTTTATAATATCTAAATTCGAATGGGCCTGTGAATCAGAATGAAAGTTCATAGCCTACTTATAATGACTTTTTTTTCAATTTTAACAATTGATCTGAAATATCCGGATTTTATCTGAAATAATTTATATTTGATTTGACAAATGATTCGAAGATTCAAAAGCAAACTTCAATGTTTATTCAAGGAAGTAAGATTTCGATTTCAGTATATAATGTTATTTGTTTCTGAGTATTAACGCACATCCATTACATTATGTTTTATTTAGTAAATTTTTAAATTGAAAATTTTTTGTCGACTATGATTTTTTTCTGCTGATTATTTTAATGGTTTTTAGTGAGACCAAGGAATTATTATTACAGTATAATCAATGAATTCTAAAATTATTCAGAAAAATAAAAAAAGTCTTTTTTTATTAAAATAAATAAGAAATGTCTATTTCTAAGTTCAAATACATTTCTTTTCTATTCTACTAATATTAAATACCATTTTAATCTAATTAATCAAATGCAATCAACTTAAAAAAATAAATAGACAAGCAATATTATAAATATTGATTTTTGTTTTTATGCTTTTTTGGCGCTTTCTAGTATGGCTCAATTGATATTCATTTATCGAAATCGAGAGATTACGTATAATTTGATTTCTATATTATGGAATGAGTCTTATAAAAATGAGCTTGTCTTTTTAGCTCTTATTCGTAGCTTTTTTGTGCTAGTTGAAGATACAATTTTATAGAAAGAAACAAATTGCGTACATCGAGGATAATGTGGTTTTTTTTCACAATTTTAATAATTAATTATGTTATACACGCATTTGAAATTGTTTTCGCAATAAGTCAGTCATTTGTGAAAACCAAAACATTTCAATTAGCTAGTTGTGCCTCATTATAATGCCGGGTTTACACTCGGCTAGTTATAAGACGGCCAGTAGGCAGCGCATGCGTAGAAAAGGTGAAAAACGCTGTTCGGTCGATGACAAGTAATTGCCCAGATGGGACAAAAATTGTATTTTTTTTTTCTATTGCGCATGCGTTTGTATAATTTGACGGGTTTTTGGCGTGAAAAAAATTGATCACTTATCATAGATTAAATCAAACTTTTTTGCTCTTTGTTCTTTATGATGCAAGGTTGTGTTTTTATTTCATTTTATTGCCATTTCTTTTCTATAGTTTTCAAAATTAGGTATGTTGACCTTTTAATAAATTTTACAATGTTTCTTTGTGTAACTTTCCATCATATTAACACGACACGCAATGAAAAAGAAAAATTCAGGGACGCCAAAACGACAATTTATAGCCAAACATGGAACGCCTGAATCTATCTTATGAAATTGTGGCAAACATAAATCAGTCCCTTTCTGCGCATGCGCTGCCTACTGGCCGAGTGTATACCAGGCATAAGAGTAAACTGTCTAATTCATATGTTTTAACTTTTTAATGCCGAAATTTTTTTTTAAAAAATAGTGAACTATCTTAACAGTTTTTATTTAAACGTGCATCAGTTATTCATTTTATTTAAACATTACATTTGGGTATTTATTTTAAGTATTTTTTTATTAAAGTATTTTTTTTTGGTAAGAAATGTTATTATTTATAAAATTAAAGTAAACTAAATTCCCTTGATACATTAAAGTTATTTAAAATACTCCACTTGTTTTTTCTTTTATTTCATGACCAAGATAATCACAAATTTTTATTAACCTTTAGCACTTTACTGCCGTCGCTGTAGGGGGACATTGGATTGCATGTATACTTAGATTTAAAATATATATAATAACAATAAACTTTGGTTGCTGCTCAAAGTAATTACGTTGTCTTGCAAAGAATGTAATTGACGAATGCGACCAGTAAAGCGTTATAAGCATTAATTTTGGGATTGCAGAGGAGCATTAAATATTAAAATATTTCATTTTTAGTCTCTTAGAAGAAAGTGATTGAAATTTAATATTGATACTACCATAAATAGATACGAGTCCACACTAAATATGGCAAGTTCTTCATTCTAGAATAAAGTAAAAATAAAATAAGATTAATGTCCAGTCAAGAATGAAAAAAACATGCACTAAAATAAAGTGTAATATGTTAACAAAATGTTAAAAAACTTGTTGCTACTGATTGTATCTCATGTTTTATCTTTTAAACGTTCTAAGATTTATTCTGTCAGAAAACATGAAATTCTTCAGAAATGAAATCTTTCAAAAGGTAGATACGATTAATTGTAATTTCATTTAAATTCTGAGGTGTTATTTAATTGATTGACAATTCCGACTTTTCTCTCTGCTAAAGAATTAAAAAGTATTTAGTAAATATTTGTAAATGAGGTTACCTCTTAACTGATTATTATTATACTGAAATCTTGACTATTGAACTTTGCTTTCTTTTAATTAGTTACATAGTATCACATTATCTTTAGTATGATCATGTGTTGTACATTCAAGATATTTTAACACAAATGGAATTTTCAACTTCTGTGACTTTTGCAATGCATAAAGAACTTTAAAAAATCCTTTAACCTCTTGCAGTTTTCATAGCTCATAATGTGATATTGTTTTTAGACTGGCATGCTTTCTGTAGAATGCATAATACAAAAATCGTTACATGAAAAAGTATTCTTTGCTTCAAGATAAAAAACGAGGCATATAAAATATTGCTAATTAAATGTGCAGACAGTAAGCCAGGCAATTTTTTCTTCTATAAATTATACAAAATAAAAATCGTTATGCATAGAATGCACCGACTAATACACACACGCCGATGGTAACAAAATGGATAAATCAAGCTTATTATGCTGCTATGTTTAAGATTCGACTAGAGGTTCGAGATTTTTTTTAAAATTTAGCAAAAGGGAATAATGCTTCAATTCTTTATCATTTTAAGAAAAATTAAATGACATAGATAGTACATGCATAAGGGAGTGGTGTCTAAAACAGATTATTTTATCGAATCAAATATTTCTACCGTCAAAGGCAGATTTTAAGAAGCAAATATCTAATCTAAAATTTTATATCATGAACATGGGATGTAAAGATTTTAAATTCAATTACGAAATGACGATTATATTTTAAAAAGTTCTGTGGAATTTGTCTTATCAGTTAATGCGATGACCACTGGATCCATTTATGCGTGGGCCACAATAGGCTGTACTAGATTTTTTCTTCTAATTCTACGCCTATAAATGACTGCTGATAATTAAGTTTTACGACGAGTCAACAATCATTTACATTGCACAGCAATTATTTTGCTGAGAATTAAGTTTAACCTACTTTCTGATGCGTCATATCTACATTATTTACATACTAATAGGAACGACTTAATAGGACATTTTGTTATTTGATTCTCTGTGGACGAGTTAATCTGATATGATCTTTAAAAAATAATCAGAAACCATTGCTGTACTTTAATAAATATAATTTCATTTAAATATATATTTCTAGACGGTTTATATCTTCAGTTATTAATGGCAGAATTTTAACATGTAACATTGCATTGTTTTCCTTTAGAAATATTGCACTCTTTGTAATTTTGGAATTTGCAAACATTAGAAAATAGTATTTATAATTCCCTTGATATTATAATTCTATTTTTCTTATGAATATAGCTTTCGCTTCCTTCCGGGGTAGGGGAGAAAGCATCACAAGTATGTGGATGAGAAATCGTCTCATAAGTAAGGCGGATTCTCCTTTTAATATTTTGAGGCCGAACTAGTTCCGAGGGGTGCCTCCTTAGACAGGGAATGGACTCAGATTTCAATTTCTTTGTTCAGTTATGATGGCTATCATTCAGATGATTTACGATTCTAAGACAAATTGTAAAATGTTCGCTTGATTTTATGATCATCATTTACTTTTCATTGATTTCGAAATTATTTAATTTAGAAAGAATAGAAAATTTGCTAAAAAAGCAGTAGGTACGTATCTAACTAGCGTGCATTCGAAATATGTAATGTAGAAATGTATATTTTTGTTGATCATAAATACGATTGATCGCTTCCATCCTTTTTGTAGGAGTTAAGTATTATCAAAACCTTTAATTCCGCATTTGAGAAAACAAAAGATACTGTGAGTATAAAGAAATTACTTTAAATTTCTGAACCAAACTATTTCTCATAGTCTGGACCAAATAATGGCACAGAAGACTTGGTATTTTTAATAGGGCAACGCATAAAATTCACTTTAAAAGAATAATTTGAAATTTTCTATTTGCTGTTACAGTAATTTCTTGAAAAAAAAATAGCAAACAATGAAAACACATACATTGAGATAAAAAGTATTTGAGTTTTAATTGAAGATTCAAACTCTATTGAAGATTTAATTAATCAATTTCTCTCATTATCAAATTTTATAAGTTTCTCATTAGATTATTTGTATTTTTTATTCATTAATTTTCTTAATTCAAAATATCTATTCTAAAATAATTATTAACGAATTTTGAATTTCTTTTGGTGGATCAGTTGTTTTATAATTTCATCTCTATTTGTAATACTTCTTTTTGGAAAGTATTGGCATAGGATTATTGAAACGGCGAATGAAAATTTTCACAGACACTGTAAATTTCCTGGATGCACCATAAGCAAAATTAGAGATTTTAACTGTTGAAAGAGGGAATGAAAGCAACAACAGTAGACTAAACAATGGTGAAGACAATAGGATTTCATTTCCAAAGCCCCTTTTTTTACTTCTGAGTGAAGTTGGTCAAGGCCTTTCCAAATATTGTCGATTGAAGTATGGTAAGAATTGGGTCAATATGCCCTTATTCTCAAAATGATCATTCAACATGCTTGTTTCAGCAGAAAAAAAAATGAATTTGATTGTTAAATTTAATTTTGAGGTTATTTTTATGGCTTAGCAATACAATTAATTTTAATCCGTGTAATCTTTAGATCGAATATATCAGAGACTTAGAAAAATGTAAAACTTATAATAGAAAATAAATTTCTTCCATGACACATTTAAATATGTCTTTTTCTATGATTTGCAATTCCTTATCAACATACTATAGGCGTAGATTTGCTAGAAATACAATTATATATATATTCCAATTTGAAAGTCTACCATGGTTTTATTGTGAACTTAGTTGAATCGCTGCCAGATAACAAAGCTAACCCATTACTTCACGTTGAAAACTTTCAATTTGCATTAACAGGGCGGTGATGTTTGAATTTTTACAAATTTAACCCTCCAGCTTCGTGTTCGCGATTTAGATAGGGTCAGCTTTTGTTATGTTTTATATAAAGCAATTAAAAACCAGAGTGAGTAGTGAGTATACTCTTTATTAAAGTTGTTATCCCTCCACCAATTGGGAAAAAAATTAGACCTTGGGTAAGGTAGAGAATGTCTTACATGGCACTAGCTACAATAATTACGAAGTATTAACCTTTGGCGGGAATTTAGCCTTTTTACCGAATCTTTTGCTTGATGTTTGGGGAACTGTTTTGGCAATAAATCTCTGGCTAGTTATTTAATGATATCCGAAAATGGAATTTGTGTTTTAGTCACATTTTTCCCAACAGACTGAAATAAAAATTTGGCACGAAGTTTTAGTTTTAGTCACAAAATCACGGACCAAATCTGCTGTATTTAATTCATTGAGTTTTTCAGTTATCGCGTTTACAAGTTTCTGAAATCACAGACCGACAAACGGCCAACCTCTGTTTGGATTTGACTCAAAATTTGATGGGTGTCTATAACATAGATGTTAAATCAATGTACTGAATTTTCTCTATATATCTCTCTGCATTTTGTTGTTACTACGTTAATTTATATTCGAACAACCGGGCAAAAGCATATATCCTGTGAATAGATTTTGTTCAATATTTGATAGAAATCTACAAATTTAGAGTAATGAACATACACCAAATTTCATATGTATAGCTCAAAGAATTTTTGAATTATCTTTGCTACAAGCAGATGGATGAAGAGATAGGCAGACAGATCTTTTCCAAAAATGTATTTTTCGAACTCAGGGCGGTCTAAAACGTGGATATTTGTCAAAATAACGAGTTCGAATTTTTTGACGATTACTATACTTTCTCTATGCTTCGTGTGCAAGAAAATAATAATTTCACGTTGAAGGAAAAATATATTCAGTTTTGACTTATGAAATGCACCATATGATTTGTATCTGATAGTCGAATAATCCAAATGGCTTCAAATAAATCTGAATATCGAATGCAACAATTAATGTAGGACATCTTTTGAGATGTTAAAAATTATAATCAATTTTTATGAAAATGCTTTCTGTAATTTAATTTAATTAGTAAGATTTAATTTGAGTTTGTAACATTTTAAAATCGCGTATTTCCGATGAAATAAAGTTTGAAAAATTGTGAAAGTTTCGGAAAAATGTCATTTTATGCGACCTATTGATATTAAAATGAAGGTGACAGGAAATTTTAGAATTTAATTTAATAAAAAGGATTGTCACGGAATAAGATATATTGTTTTAGAAAATGTTGACATAGTAAGAGTAATATTCACTAATTTGACGCTCGCCTGATTTTAACTATTATTCGAGAGTCACTTCAATGCTTTAGTTCTCTAAATTTTTTAAAATAATGTACCTTTTATACAATCCTAACAGACAAAAGAGCATTGATACCTAAAATACTATTATAGACAATTGGAAGTTAGGAATTGAACAGACACAGAGATTCCTGAAATAATAGTTGATCTCATATTGTTTTGCTGCTCTCTTTGGGTTTCAAATATTATTTACATTTTTGACATTTATATGTATCTATGAGCATTACGAGTCTGAGTACTATATGAAAAATCTACTTGTAATTCTATGCCATGAGAGGAATTTCTTATTATGTATTAAATTTTAATATTCTTTTAACATATTTATAATTTTTTCTTTTAACATATCGGCGTCATGTCACAAGTAGGGATTGCAATATCGGACCGAAATTTCAATACCGGTATTCGGTATTTTTTAGATCTTAATACCGGGATACCGGTTTTAATACCGGTATTAGAAATTTTAAAAAAAGAAAGAAAACACAGGTGTTTCTTTGTTTTATTTGCCAGTTTTATTAAAGAGTGTAAATATCACAAAAAATAATTTTTAACTTTTAAATTATAACAGTATATAGAGAATCACAAAAAAGTAAAGGAACATTTCATTTATTTAAATCACAAAAAAGTGCAAATATCACTATTCAGTCTGTGGTACTAATACAAATTTTTGAAATGTGATCTTAAAAAATATAATGCATCAATTGTACTGTCATTAAGCCTGCAAAGTAATTATTTGCAAAAATTACCAGCTATCGAAAACGCACTTTCGGCATCTACGCTAGTTGGTGGTACTGTTAGCAATGCGTGATATACTTTTTCCAAGTATTTACGTCTTCAAATAAATCGATTTCTCGTCGGATGGTTTTGGATATAGCTAATTTCTGTATTGTATTTTGGTTCGTTGAAATTTTTTTATTTATCGCTAATTCTAATTTTTGTTCAAGAGACAATTCCTTTTCACTATCGACATCATCATCTTCGATAACTGAACCGAATTCTTCTGAATGTGGATAGGATTGTGGGTAAAAAAATTTTAAGAAAATATACTCTAAATTTAATCAGATTTGAATTGGTTATTTTCTTTTCTTTTTTTCATTTTCATTTTTAAAATAATTATAATTATGTAAATACCATAAGACATTTTTTATTACGGTATGCCTTTCTTCTGTGCGATTATTCAATATAATATATAATTCTTCAGATAGTGATGTGTGCTGCTCTTTTAGTGACTGCAACATGAAATTTATTGTTGCATTAGCTGTTAATAAATTAGAATCTCTCCGACATAATGCCTCAATAGTCAGTTTTATTGGAAGTAGAGCTGACTCAATTCTGGATATTAAGTCGAATTCACTATTTAAGAAATTAATTTACGGGTTTAAGTCGATTGCTTAAGTCGATTACAGCTTTTTAGATTGGATTTCTCAGTTTCAAAAATCGTTCCATCATTATGAGTAAACTGTTCCAAAGTGTTTTAGAATCTAATATTAACATATGTTCTATTTTATTTTCAGTTAGTATATATTTTTGTAATATAGCATTTTGGAATTTAATTAGGAGTAATACATCTATTACTCCTAATTAAATTCCATGAGAATAGCACAGTTGCTGATTTTCACCAATCAACTTTCCAATTTTTTTCATAACTGTTGATCCATCAGTCGTTATGGATAATCCATGTTTCGCTGATTTAGATTTAAGCAATTAATTAAGCCATTAATTAGCTAATAAAAACAAAATCGTATACTATTTTGCTACGTTGGCGATCCCTGAACATATAGTGGGGAAAATGTTAAAAATTTCTAGTAAATACTGAAAAAACGGCATTTAAACAGGTGAATACCGGTATTACAAAATTGTACAAATGGCTCAAAATACCGGTATTAGGTATACCGGTATTGCAATCCCTAGTCGCAAGTCAAAAGCATATTTTTTAAAGTTCTAAAGTACTTTTAATTTTCATATAATTTTTTTTTGGTGGATGGTTTTAAAATAACATTATATTTTGACAATTGATTCGTAATTTGCCACTTTTACAGAATATTTTTTACAAAAAAAATGTTTAGTGATTCAAACTGATAAAATAAAACTAATATGAGAAATGGTGAGAAAAATATCAACTATGTAATAATTAATGGATTGGTGTTAAAACTTGGATAAGACATAGAGATCGGTTATGGTAATAATATTTTTTCATCGCAAGAAAAACATTTTGCATTTACTGAAAAATACTTCTTTTGATTATCATTAAAATGTAATCGAAACACTTAAGTTTACACTTACATATTCGATGATTTGACGAGGCATGAAAGCAGTATGGACTTCGGTTGTATTTGTTCCATTCGTTGGTCGAATATATTTATCATAATTTTTCAGGATCTTTTCTTTTACTTTCTGCATCTGAGCTGTAGTATCTGGTTCGCAATATATTTGTTTCACGCATACTAATGTCAAGAAAAAGTAAACAATTATCAGACAGACATAATAAAAATGATCAGCTACGATTCATTGATAGTCGATTAAATAATAGTTTCAAATCAGATTCTTAAATTGAGCAACAAATTCATAAAATTTCAAAATAAATTGAATTTTATAATTTTAAATTTTACAGATTTCGTATCAGTTCTGTATAGTAATTCGCATTTCATCCAAGTTAAATTCAGGCAAGTTAAGAATAGATTTGATATTGCAAAAACATATTTATTTACCACTTTTTAGTGACATTTGGACGAGTTTCTACATTTCATGAAATAGTTTATTTCAATAAAATAACAGACATATTTTAAACTGGTTTGATACTTTTTTTTATCCTTAAAAGAAATTTTTTTGTTGAGTTTTACACAATGTAAAATTTCTTTTTATTCTACCCACTTCATATATATTGCAAGAGGATCACCTATATTTTTTGAAATTATGTTTTTATTCGCTTTAAAAAATGATAACTTTCGAAAAATTAATATTTCGTTCAAGTGATGCAAGCAATGACAATTTAAAATACATTAGAAATGCAATCGTATTTCAAAAAATAAATTTTAATGATTTAATTTTAATATCTACTCAAATTTTATTGTATTATTCTTATTCTTCTACGAGTTTTTAAATCTAAATTGATACCAATGCAAGTTATTGCTAAACTTAAAATTATTTTCTCTAATAAAAAAAAGTAGAAGTCTCACAGAACTAAACATGCAATTTTAGATTTCAAGCAATGCATAAAATTTATTTTATTATATTGTGTTGTTCCTTTTAAATTCGAGGTGAATATTATTTTTCTTGATAATATCAATAGCGGAACAAGTATATATTCAAGGAATGTTATCGAATATCTTGTGAAAAGTTCCTTTTTTTAAGCAATTGTTATTCGTTTATCAAAAAATCGAAATACAAAAAATAGATTAATCGAAATATAAAATACGATAATATAATCTCACCATTTATCCATATTAATGCTATTGTAAAAATACATAATGAATATCTGGTTCTCCCCAAAGCCATCTCCATCACTTAAAAACAGGCGTTTTTATGCTATTCTAATTAATCCTTGCCTCTCTTTGGAACGAATGCTACAGCTGCGAAATTGCACCTTCCTTCCACTAGTATCAGCTTACATCGGTGACAGCTTTGACCATTCTTTAAAAGAAAAGTTTCGTTTGCGAATGAAGTTTCAATTATATTAAGAAATAAAATCTTGCCTTGTTTTCTTTCTTATATAATTAAGCATTTTGGATGTAGCTAACTGTTGATTTTGCTTCTTTAATTTATATTTTGTCATTGCTTTGCTTGAAATAATTTTTTGAGTTTGTATGAAAGTGTAAAGAAGAATTCAACTCAGAATAGAAAATTATTTCACTTCAAATCAGTTTAAGAACTGAAAGATAAAAAAATTTTTTTTTTTAGAAACATTATAACTTCGAATTTTTCTTGTTACGAAATAAATTTTTTATACCGTATAAAATATTTTGATTTCTTTAACATGGTAAATTTAATAGTCAAAATAGTGATAGATATTAAATCTTCGAATATGCGGCATGATTTTTATCAACTAAAGATGCCACAATTGATATTTTAGCACAAGTAAGGATTTGATATGGGATCACTTTCTGTTTTGAAATATGCTGTTGAAATGGAGATAAAAAAATATTCACTGTTAACAATCGCGAGGGAGCAAAGTTATTACCAACGCGTTAGCAGAATCTTTTTTATTTGTAAGTTTGAAATATTATTTTTATAACATATATTTCAATTAAGCAATTATATCTGTTAAAAATATATGTACATATTTCTCAGATTCTTTCAGGAAGAAAGAGAAAAAAAATCATAAACAGAAAACAATCATAATTTTTTAATGAATGATCTGTTGACTATTAATATTGAACATTTTCAAATTATGGTAAGATGCATCAATGTTTACTTAAGTAAGGTTTGAATCCTCACTCTCTTAAGTATATATTCCGATTCTCAAATGATATTATTATTTCTTGTTTTATCATCTAAAATAGATTTTAGAGGATAAAACATTTTTTTCAACTTACTATACTACTAAGTTATTATCAATGAACTTTTTAAATTCGGATACTGTAAAGAGGTAGACAGAGAAATTAGCTCTATATTATATTCGAATCCAATTTTGGGGCTGCATCTCATTAATTGGCTTGTTGGAATCGCTATTTCGCCCAACAGCTTAAACAACCTGATATTTGGTTTTAATTTTCAAGATCATCAGATTACAAATTTATTCTGCAAAATAGCATGTCAACACTCAAAAAGTTTATCTTAGGAAAAGATTTCAATATAATAAGCATTTTTGTTAAGCATGTTTTGTTTTTCTTTTATTAAACCATTACAAATGCATGGAAAAGTGGGGAAAATTTAATTTATAAAAAATAAATTGAATAGTTTTTAATATTTTCTATTCTCGAGTATTACTTTTTTCAAATTTTTAAAAGCACTAAATGTACTGCAGAATTCTAAGGTTCCCAACTTTTATTCTCTTTTCTTGTGTAGATTTTCCTATTTGAAATTAGGAAATGTAAAACAATTCTCTAATTTAAATTACTTGATCTAAAGTTTTTATCATAATTTTTCTCTCGACAAATCTATTCCAAAGAACTAAAAATTGCTTTGTATTGAAAATGTTTATAATTCTAATTCTTCGTTAATTACTAATTTATGTTAGAAATGTCATGTTCATGAATATGAGACTTAATTTGTTGTCTAACCATCTTAAAACACATTCTACACAGATTTCATGATGGAAAAACTTCCATAAAGATATAAATAATATCTATAAATCTAAAATAATTGGAGAAACCAAAGAATCAGTTCCTCAATTCTAAATATTGGTCCAAGTTTGCAAACTTTTGTTTTATTAAAGCTCAAAACATTTCGATATCTCGTTAATAATCGGTTACACTCAAAATCCACTATTTTTGAGAGAAATCTTACATATACTACTTTACATTACCTTCTTTATGGGAAATACTGATAAAAACCTGCAGCCATATCCAGTCCCCGATATATCATTGTACCGATTTCAGGAAAATTTTAAATCAAAAATTTATTATACTTGGATACGCCTTCAACGGTCGCTTTCCTCCTGTCATTATTTGCGAAAGATATAAAAAAAAACTTTGTAGATTCCCTACTCTCAACGATTGATACGATTTCACGAATTTTACCTTCCACATTTCGCCACTTAGCAAATATAGATAACCAATCAGAATGCTCTGTTTATGAAAAATATAATTTAAAATAAAACTTTTTTTTTTTGTTATAAGACTTAGTCCATCAATTTTTTCAACATGATTAAGTAAATACTATTTATATAGTGAGTGAATAAGCAGTGACTCAATCTAAAAACATAAAAGAAAGCGTATAAGCATAAAAAAGGTATCAATGAATTTATTGAATTCTCTATTAGGCAAACCACACACGAAAACGGAAAGTGAAATATTTTAGAATTATGATCCCATTTTTAACTATTTAATTGATTTGTCCGTCTGTTATATGTATGTCTAATTATTTTCTTAATGTTAAGATTAAAATACATGCAGCAAAAAAAAAAATCTTTATATCCATGGATTAGGAAGTTAATACAGACTCTTAATTGAATTACGCCAATAGCATCTTCCTGAAACAAGAAGGTTTTATATTATTAGATAGTACAGGAGACAAACTCGTTATGGTGATTTAAAAATTATTTGAAAAGACTCATTAATATAGATATGTTTCGTAACTAATTTTGCTATTTATCTTATCTCAGAAAATCATTGAACTTGAGATAAAATTTAAATTGGCATTTTATAGATGTGTCAAAAAATAACAATTAATAATAAAATAAGAAGAAACACTGTTATTTATAGAAGAGGTATCGCACTTGTGGTTACGAAAATAAACTATTTTGCACGTCAAATTTCTTCTTTTCTTGCACTGTTGTCTGAAAACGAAATACGAACTAGTTTGCCGAAGACACTTCTGGCAACATACAAACTCATGCAAAAATTCGTTTAGTAAGCTGAAAAAGTGTCATTTAGAATGAAGAGTTGAAGAACATCGTTCAAGTTCATTAACCGAACAACAGTGTAGTTTTTTCTCCCCCTTCTGTATTCGACAGCCTTGATTCCGCCTTCTCAGTCTAATGACACGGAAGCCAAAGTAGAAATCATGGCTAAAATAAGAATCTTATCTTAAAAGAATATCTGCAACTTTTCATAAATTAAATTATAAAATGCTACAAAAGAAAAACCTGGAAGTTGAAGAATTCCAAGAAAAGATATCATTTAAAGATGAAATAGAAATATAGCATTCTAGTTCTTTGGAAAAAGTTAAAAGAATCGTTTGCAAATTTACTCTATAAAAAACTTACAGTATTTCTAAATTTTCTCTTTAATTTTCTGAATTAGAACAGAAAAAATGTATACGTAGGAATTGCGACAATTTGATTCAGTTATTTTTTAAAATTTTATATCAATTAAGATTTGTAGTAAAATAATTTTAATTAGAATAATTCTTGAATTACGAAGTAAAATTGTTTATAACTTCGTTTTAAAAAGTTAGGTAATATTGGTAAAGGTAAAAAAAAGTTTTATTGGTTAATGGCAAATATATATATTATTGTCTCTACAATTAGTTGGCTATCAACTCTTTTTTGAAGGATTTTTCTTCCTTTTCTTGATGAAGATCATTATTATTATTGGTTAATAATTTTTGTTAACAAATGCTATTACTGTTTATAAAAAGTTTGCATACTTTTACTGTTAACAATACTTAAAAAAAATACTTTATTTCTAAGATGTTTGCAATATTACACATATAAATAAAAGTAAATAATCTAAATTTAAAGAATAGAGAATTAAAGAACATGGGAGGCTTACAAGGAATAACCATACATCTTTTAAGAATTAAAGACATCTTAATACAAAATATGTACAAAAAGAAACATATGATGACTATATGAGAAAATGATGCATTCAAATGAGCGATAAATAACATTTAAAAAGTGGAGATCATATAAGAAATTAAAAAAAAGTGGTTTTATAGTATTTGATAACTAATACCGTGCCATAACCCCAACCTAGCCAGAGGTCATGCGGGAAACAAGCTTTGACACAATGTCCCTAATAAAAGGTTTAATGACTGAGATTTTTTGTTTTTCTACTTCAAGAGACATCCAATTTCTTGATCATCTGAGTCTATGTTCTTGTCATATTATCTTTCTAACAGTCTATTCTAGCACATTTACTTGTTCTCAAAAAGAGATTCATAAACCATGCGCACATATATAAAGAATTCTAAGTAACCGAAATGCCGAAAAGGAAGGCGTCTGAAAGTTCTTTGTTGGTCCCCAGTTTAATTTTATCTTCTCTTAAAACATTAGCGCTTGACAACTCAGTTCAACTTCGTGGAAAGATTCCAAAATAAAAAAAGATTTGTTGCGTGACCAACTGTTGAAAAATAGTGGGAAAAAATTACATTTTTTAGTCTAAAATTAACTTTAAAGGGAATTTCTTCACATTTTCTTAAAATTTAATCCCTTGAGCTTCAAAAATTCTTAATGCGTACTGTTGAAATAAAAGAACCAATTTTACAAGGATTTTCATTTCAAAATTGAAGCTCTAGGTCAAAGATCTCATTAAAAGTGTATCCACACGATTCATCAATCTTAGATTGTTTCAAATCATAGAAAAGTTGGGAAAAGGTGTCCTTTGAATTGATTGCTTCCAATGGAAAGTTAAAATAAAACAGTTTTTACTTAATAAAAAGGCTTAGTGTTAAATAAGATAGAATTTTGAAATTACCTGGTTCTATATTTAATTTAAATTGTCTGATATATTGCAAATTAATTCCATTTAATTCACTTAAATATTGGCCATTGACCTTAAAAATATTATTTGATGTTCAGCTAATTTCGACGAGATTGTATGTGGTCGTGATTTTATTGTTTTACCATTATAAATTAGTAACCTCCATTTAATCATTTAAAAAGGCTCTTTTAAAGAAAATTAATTTGGTTTAAATAATTTCTATTCGTAAGTAAGTCGATGAAATAGTGTAGTATGTATAGTGTGTAACGTATTATGTATTTTCTAAAAAAATTTATAAAATTAAATACATTTTGATAAAATCATTAATAGTAGTGCCAGCTATTGATATATTAACAGCTACGGATTGGCACTCTGCAGTAACATTTAATACAATAGTATTAAATAGTACAATAGTATTCGATTTTATTTTAAATTGGTATAAATATTTTAATATCATGAGTGTGGTGCAGTTTAGTCGAAGATGGCTTTCATGCCATAAAACACAAACTCAAATTCAGTTTAATATCATTGAAAATAAATAAGCAATTTCATTAGATTAAATTCCTCTCATTTAGATCAAACTCAAATATAAAATGGATTTTATTTTATATTCTAATTTGCTTATAAAAAATTTTCATTCTAATGGGAAATTTATTAAGAAGCTTCTTATTATTTATAAATAACAAACTATATGAAAAATGAACTGGTTTAATCTGGTGAATTAATAATATTTATTAATTTTTGTCTCATTATTGATTAATACTAAAAATAAGATTCTGTATATTTATTTTTGCATTTTTTCTATTTTCTGAAGTTATCCAAAGATTTCACTTACATAGGAAAGTGAAAATATTCATTAAACAGTTGTAAATTTATTTTCTTTTGAGAACTCTTTCCTTTGCAATTTTTAATAACTAACTTAGCTTCTAGAAAATATTGCTGATATGAAAGTCAAAATTAATAACAAGATGTTATTAAAAGTTAGAAAAGCTATTTCATCATAAAGCATCGCACCGAACTAATTTAAATATAACTTAATCATCTGGCTTAAAATAACTGCATCTAAATTAAATGAGAAATCTGGACTGAGAGTTCATCACATGTGTTTATTTCTTGGTGTTGTTGAATCAGAGAAAAAAGTTAAGTACTTTTAACTAACACAATACTTCTAAAGAAGTAGCTCACAAAGCAATTTCATCTTCTGCAAGAACAGTTCAATGGTATCCGTATTTCACCATCCTACTTCTGCGAGAGACAGAAATAAACTGTTTTCTCAACTCGAATCCGACCTAGATTTGTGTTCTGCAACTTAGGCTGAATATTTCTCAGGAGAAACCTAGAATTTCGTTCGGTGACAAGAAAATGGGAATTCGTTCTGTATATTTATCAATTTATGTGCTGTTACCTATTACAAGATTCGAAAATACTGTTCAGCATAATAAATATTTATTAAATCGTTCAAAAATGTTTATTTAATCATACTGAAACAAATTTCAAAAATTATTCTTGAACATTAAATAATAGAATATTATCTATTTAAGGTTTTATAGATAGGAAATATCGATGCATTTACTTCAGTAAAAATTAAAAAAAAATTCTTTACTACTTTGTAGGAAAACGTTTTGAAAGCTAAAAATAAAAATTTATATATATACACTTAAACTCTTTTTATTTTTAAAATTCTTTAGAACTTTTCTTTCCTACAACTTAAATATCTTCCTGTTTATAATGTAAATTTTGATAATGTAAAAATCCCAAAAATAAAAAAAAAATGTTCGATTTTTCTGCTCTGTTCTTTCTTTTTTAAATTAATATTATAGAATTTATGATTTAAAAATTCATTTGCAGATTAATTCCGATATGATTTGTTGCGCTGTGCATTTTAATGTTAGACTGTATTATTAATAGAAACTAAAAACTGACCAATCAACAAACAAATGCACATTTTGATTTGAAGCTACGTATATTTGCAAGTCATCTCAAGAAAAAAATTTTAATGTTGCAAAATTTCAATTTTTTTTATTTTGCTATGTAAATGCTGGAATCCATAAATTATAAGACTAAAATAAAGTAGTAATTTTCATACATGAAAGTAAATTGATGATCAAAGGATGTTGACATAACTGCCAAGTATAAGAAATATATTTCAATGATTGCTTGATGAAAATGCAATTAATTTAAAACATGTGAAAACATCAAATTCAAATAAAAGGATGCATGATATATGTTTTTTCGTATTGATAAAGTAGGTGATGTGAATTAAAAAAATTAGGATGAATTTATCCGTAGAAATATTATATTCGAATTCCAAGACAACTGATCAATTACGGATGTTGTTTATGGCTTTGGAATTGTCAACAACGTAGCTACAATGACGTGGAAAGGATTTTATGAAAATGGAAATATTTACCAGTTCTAATCGGTCAGCCAAAATTACTGCAAACGAGGGTCATTTTATGAAGATTAACTCTCCAGCTGTGTATCCCGCTATTTCTGAGGGGTGGCAATTAGTCCATTTTCTGTTGTATCCCACGTTTTTCGCAGCTTAGAATGTTAATTTTTACGATTACATATTTTTATTATGTTATATTATTATCGTGTAACCAACATATAGTATCAATTCACTTTCTTTGAAAAATATTTGAACTTATTTGCAAACAATGCATCTAAATAGTGATTTTAAAGAATTCCGCAGCCAGAGGGTTAAAAACCAAAGCATCAGTTGGATAACTGTTGTAAAATTTGAAAAAGTGCATACTATTACTGGAATGATAAAAAAAGTAATAAAGCATTTCCTTGTTTACAAACCAATTAAATGTGTTTAATTGAATATTTCCAACAAAGAGAAAATATATAAGTGGTATCGTGAATACGCCAACTGGACTGATCAACAAAAGCGAATATATTTACTGCCCACATATGAAAATAGAAATTGTTTATAATCCGATTCGTGGCAGCATTACATTTAACACCAATCCTCATTATCTTCCTATTATTCCAAAAATATCATGGAAGTTAATCATCATGAGGCAAGGATCTTAAGATCATGTTAGTCATATTGTCAAACAAACGTTTGTAACATTATATCTTAGAAAGGGATATTATAGATGCACGAATTATCAGAATGTTATATTGTAATTACTACATGTATGCAAATTTTGTGATATTTCATCAATGTAGATGCTAATACATAATGTCATAGTGCGGCGTATTTTGGCGAATCTTTTTGAAAATGAAGGGATAAAACGATTCAATTGCGTATTTTGGTTTTTTGCGGCCCTTTTTTTAATTTGAGAGTCAATCTCGTTTCACATTCCAGCACATTTTTTTACTTGTTAATAATTATTTTTAGGTTAATAATTTTTATTTCATTAACTTTGTGTGAATATGAATTTGTTTTTATTTATTTATTCTGATTTTAGACTACACAGCATCCATCTTTGTTTCCGATATTATTCAAGCAGATATTCTATTTCTATGAATATCTAATAATTAAGTGAAAATAAAGAAATTTTTAGGAATCTGATAAATTTTATTTGAGAAACTATTAATTTCATTATACATACTGTTGCATTTTTCCCCCAAAATATTTATTTGGGAAATAGTAAAATGTTTTTTTAATCGACTTGCAGGCAGCCACTCTCAGCTAAAAGCCTTATTCAGTTACATTATCTACCTAATTGGAAACCCTCCCCTGCATTGAGCATAGGGTCTTTCCTCTTTTCTCGACCTCAATTTCAGGAAAAAATTTTGGAATGCACTTGGTAGAGCGTTATTTATCACCATGTAATAAAAAAACATTATTGTAGAATTTAAACTGGAATTGTAGAATCCCCCAGGATATCTATCCAATAGCATGCGCAACTGATACTATGTATACATTACAATAAGAAGTAGACACATACCTCGATAAGAATTAATAAAGAAATTGTCTTCAAAATCTTATGATCGTTTTGTTTATTCCACCAAAAATCGTAAATTGTTAAGCTCCCTTTTTGTACTTTCTTGCATTTTCCACCAATTTGTTACTTTTCCTATTATATTTATTGCTTTAGATTTTTATACGTTTTGTATTTGAACTTTTAAAGACAAAAAGTTATTATAATTTATTGTTTCTTATAGGGCATAGTTCCTTAATTTACACAAATTAGTCTAAGGCGGATAAGACTTGATTGAATTTTACATAACAAGTTGGGCACAATTAGGCATAGTTTTCAATAGAAAATTCAAACTTGGTTCTTGATTCCTTAAAATGGATCATTTAATATTACAGAATTAATGTTCAGAGATGAGAAGTTTTTAAAGTATTGTCCTAAATATATATTGCTTCATCAAATGCTTATTCGATATAAATAACGTGTTTTCTACTTAATATTCCAACATCTTGATATCTTGAATACCTTGTTAGGGAATAGTGTAGAATTATAGCTCTAATTTCTACCACATTATTCAAATCAGCAATGAAATATTTTAAAAGTCTAATAAAAGATAACAATTATACGCTTTTTATATTCAAGCTTCAGTCATGACATTAATTAGTAGCATATTATAGGGAATTATTTAGGCAAACGAAAAATGCAGCGAATTCTAGTTTTGCTATACGATTTTCTTATAAAGCTTAAATCTTTCAACGCTTAATGTAAAGGTTAAAATAAAAATGTGCTGATAAAAACTTTCTGCCATCTTATTTCTCTAATGATATTGAACAACAGAATGAAATTTAGATAATCAAGACAAACGAAAATTCTAATTAACATTTCTTATAACACTGTTAGATATTCTGCATTGAATGCAATTTTTTTTTAAATAAATGTTTTATTGAAGAAGTAATCACTTTTTTTCATTAAAACATTTCATTAAAAGAAGTAATCACTTTTTTTTCATTAAACATTAAACATGTAAAATATCTTCACATTTGGTTATTTTTGTAATATCAAAAAAAAAAAAAGCTTTACAAGAGAAAGTCTTAATTTTTATTTAAAAGATTAACTTTAGTTTATGAGAACTAATAATTTAAAAAAAATGGTTCAGTTGTTAATTAAAAAAGAATACATGACCATTTGTACATAACAAGAAGAATTTGCGAATGATTAATATTCATGATTTTAGCACACGATTAAAATTCAATTTTTATGGATTCAAATCTATGGCAAATTTTTATCTTTCATATCATTTTGCATATTATTACTTTTTTTTTTCGAAAGATAGTAGATAAAAAAGAAAAACTAAAAGAAACTAAGGGAAAAAACAAACAAAAAAAAACACACGTTGTTGATGAGCTCCAGGGAAAGGTCCAGATAGAATGTTTTTTCTTTTTTTTTCAATCAACATTGAAAGCGTCATTTGTACTGTTAGGCTTAACAAAAGAAAGCCACGTTCTGCAAATATGAGCTAAGTAGGACAAAGAACTTGGCCAAAGCTCTGGCCAAATCGGAGCCAAGGTTCCTAAAGGAGGTCTTTTTCATCTCTTCAACTTATCACAGACTAAAATCACGTTTGCAATGTCACATTTTTTTCCCATTCCTTTGTAGTGACTATTGTAGTCTCTATTCATCATCTCACGAACGATTCAAGTTGTCGGATAAGAGCTAAAATTAGAATATACCACAAGAGCTTCTTCGCAGAATTACAATACTTTAGAAATATGTAAATTGCTTACTACTCAGTGCCATGTGCACTGTGCTAAACATAGAATATAATTTTGAGACAAAGTGTTTTTACTTTCTCATATAAGTGATATAAAGAAAATAAAGTAATCGTCAAAAATTCGAACTCGAGATTCTGACGAATCGTCACGTTTTAGACTTCTCTGAATTCGAAAAACACATTTTTCGAAAATGTCCATCCGACTGTTTGTGACAAAGATAACTCAAAAACGCTTTGACCTAGACGAATGAAATTTGGTATACTGTCTTTATACCAAATTTGTAGATTTCTATTAAATTTTGAGAAAATCCGCTGAGAGGAAGTCTGTACAGCTGTTCGAACATAATTTCACACTATAATTGCGAAACGAAGAGAGTCGAATAAATAAAATTCGAAACACAGCATAAACATCTATAGTCTAAACACCGGTCAAAATTTGGGCCAAATCCAACAAAGAATTGACCGTTTGTTAGTGTTTATTTTTAGAAACATGTAAAAGCGATGATTCAAATATGCAATTACTTAAATATACCAAATTTGGTATTTGATTTTCTGACTACAAGTGCAGTTTTGTATCAAAATTTTGTTCCAGTTGGTTGGAATCTAAAACATAGATTCGATTTTCGAATACTATTAACCACATTTCAGGGATTAATCGCCAAATAACTCGCCAAAAATCACACGATAGATTCAGTGAAAATGCTATATTCACGCCGGTTAATATTTCGTAACTATTGTACTACAATGGTATGCAAGGCGTTGTCTGGGACAACAGTTTTATTTGAGAGTACGTGAGAAAGTTTTGGAAAGACCATTCTTTCTGGTTTATGAAGAGAAAAGACGAGGGACATTTTTTTTATCCTCCTATAATTATAAGTTGTATATTTGCAGCTCATTCTATTGCTTCAAAGTTGTAAAATAAAAGTTTAGTGGTTTGAATTATTCTTGCGTACTGAGTGTGAAGGCAGTATATCGTTTGGGAAGGAGTAACAAAGGTATATATATATATAAATTTGCTTTTATTAAAAAATAGAATAAATAAATAAGTTCAATGAATGATTTTAGAAAATGACAATTGATAGCTAAAGTTTATTAAAAATCGGTCTAATGTTTATTGGATTAAGCAATAATTCAGGATATTTTTTCAGTTAATTTTTTTTTTTGACAAATAAACGCATTGGAAAAATGTTTTAGATTACTTGATAGAGAATTTGATACAAAACAGAGTATCATGATTTTTGATTTTTTTTGTGTGTATTTTTAAATTGTTGAAATATTTAATTTTGCTCACTCGACATTTTATTTAGAGTTTCATTCGGATTTTGGATTTAATCGAGTTGTTAAGATATCAGTTACAAGTCAGTCCAGAAGAAAATGCGGTTGTCATTAATTCCATAGTTAATTAACATGCTTCAAAATTTAAAAAATAAAGAAGAGTGGTTAAAATCGCTTCTTTGTCAAAGACAAGAAAATAAAAAAAGTAACTAAAGTCGAAAAATTTTCAAATTTAAATAAATTTTGGAAGATGATTAAATTATCATTCAAACGGCCAGATAACTATGATAGCAAAATTTACTTTCCCTACTAGAAGTTAAGCTTGTTACAGGCAGATAGGAAACTGCAGCTACACTTGCCACTGATAAATATAGATTAAACAATTATATGGTATTTATTAATCATTTGTAATTAATATTAATCATTTTAAATACATTTTTATGTAAAGAAAAAAGAAATTAAACGATTCTTTTTTCAATTCCTACTATTAGTTCACACTTTCCCTATATATATTTATATACCTTGTTCAAATTTTCAATCGTTAATAAAATACTTTTTATTCATTCACTCAAGTTCAAATGCATTTTTTTAAAAAACTTGTAGTGGATGACACTTGATGCTAATACAGTTTTTTTTCAAATATTAATTCATTAATTATTAAATTAAATTAATTTTTAATACTTTAAATAGTGTTTTAGCAGTTTGTAATGAAAATTGAAATCAAAAGACAGTACCTTAATCGGTAAAATGCAAGGATTCCAGTATTTTTCATGTGAAGGTGAAGATTGCGAGTTCAATTCTTGCGAAAGTAAGAATTGACTTAAAAAAATTTTTTTTAATTACTTGTTAATAATTCTTAACAATATTTGTTATTTAGGGTCTAAGCCTCTAGCATACAAAATTCAAAGATCTTGCTAGTAAATGATGCAATATATATATATATATATATAGATAGATAGATATAGAAGCAAAATGCAACTCGTTTTATCAATTGATATATTTTGATCCAGCAATATAATTGAAATTAATAGTTGAAATATAAAAAAAGGCTAATTTACTTTCTGTCTAATTAAAATTGTAGATTAAAATAAAATTTAACTGTCGTTTAATTTTTGAATAATTTTATTTATAAGTTTTTCATTTATATTGATCATTTCAAAACAAAAGCAGAGTAATTTTTTTTTGTAAAATTAATGACCAAATTCTGTTTAGATAATCTATAAAGAATTAGCTTTGTTATAAGTTGTAGAATTAGAATTTTTAACAAATAATTTCGATGATTTTTCAAACAGTGATCATTTCAATTATTTGCCTTTGTCTGAAACTTGAGAATACTTTGTTTCTTGAAGAATAAAAGTTATTGGTGAAATTCGGAAATTTCAGATTATTATTTCTTTTGTCAATAAAAGTTACTATGCTTTTAATTTCTAACAATCTTAAATATTCTTAAAACAGCTGAGAATAAATGTTCAGGAAACAGATAAATTAGGTGTAAAATTTAAGTATCGCCATAATAAAGAAGAAATATTTTTTGGATCGAATTTTAATCATAATAAGCATGATGATTACGATTTTTTTTATCATAATCCATATCAAATGTGACCCAGTATGATTAAATTGAATCAAATGTTGTTACGCCGGCGTCTTGGCATAGGGGTAGCGCTTCTTTTCCGTGATCTGGATATCTGGGTTCGAGTCCCGGTTCGGGCATGGTTGTTCTTCATCTGTTCGGGCATGGTTGTTCTTCATCTGTGAGATGTGTGAATGCGTCCCCCAGTAAAAAGAGGTTGTGCAAGCGAATGTGATGCTTGAGTAGCTAAGACGTACTCTTGGTCCTAGTTGGCGCTACTAAAAATAAGAGACGCTCCCTTGTCTTAAAATCGCTGCCTTCGTCAGCGAGCTTGTCCATGGCAAGTGCCATTAGAAACAACAACAAATGTTGTTACAAATAAATGTACCTACTCTCTAATACTGTCTTGCACTGCGCCGATAAGTAATTATAAACAACAAATGAAAGTTTTAACAGAAATTGGGGAAGTACATTTGTTATGTATTTCTCCAGTTATACATAACATTTGTATTATTATTTAAATTGGTTTCCATGCTGTAAAACTTACAATTATTATTCCATTTTATACTACAAATGCAGTATTTCTGAGGTTGTTGAATGAACTACTTACTACTAAAACGAATGTTTCACAATGTTATAAGTAAAAAAAAAAAAAAAAAAAATGAAGTCTGATAACTTTGAAAATCTAACTCGGAAGAGTTTTCAGGTGTGTAAGGTACAATCAAATTATAGGTTTGACTAAGTGATAGCTTTCAATTTATGATAATTTAATTAAAGATATTGCTTCTTATCATTTTTCAAATAGCTCATCCTTTTGAATTATTCCAATTATACTTCTGTCGCGAAAAAGAAAAAAAAAGCTTTCTAAATAACGCAACCAATTAAATATTGTGTTAGCATCTTATAGGTAGAGAGGAATTTTATTAATATTTTTTCTATTTGCGGATTTAGGCATTTCAGAAAAACTTAGAAGTAATTTTCCATAGATAAAATCCACAAAACGCAATTCACATTTAATAACTTCAGGGCTGCTGATATTTCTTAATAGCTTCAACTGAATTTGCAACAATTCATGTTTGCATATTGAGCTATTTCTATGCGCGTTAACTTAACTATTGCTAATGTTTATAAACTTTAAATCTGGAAACAAAGTATGCTTTGCAGTCCAAGATAAAAAGACCTATTAATAAACAATTACGTTACAAATTCACGTAGGTGTGGTGGGACAGGTGCCATCATGATTCACAGGGTGTCATTCCGCTGGAATCCCCCAACAACAGGTTGCGTCATTTGCCAATGAAAGTGGAAAGAATCCTATTTATTACGTCATGTTTACAACAGCAGTAAAGGATTAATCATGCCTTCGTATAAATAAAAAAAAAAGATTTTTTTTTTTACAACTGTTCTAAATTCTGTAAATAGAGTATATTTACAATACTTTTACGAATTTACCTAAAGAATGGTGGGAAGAGAAATTAATAAAATTCTTAACAGAAATGGTTTGAATTCGAAATCGTAGGAATATTACTTAAATACAATTAGTTGCCTTCTTTATGTCATACATTTATTTGATATAGAACAAAAACTGCTTAAATGTGTCAATTTATGAGAAAACTAGCGGGAGTGTTCTCCCAAAATTTTTTCTCTAATACTCTCTAATAAATCTGCCATGCCAGAGAACGTCTTGCATGGAATTGGCGTACAATAGTTGCGAAATATTAACGTTGGGCGTGAAATTAGCATTTTTACTGAATTGTCGTGTCAGGCCTGGCGAGTTATTCCTCTATTAATCCCTGGTATGCGCTAAGAGTATCCAAAAATTGAATTTTTATTTTATGCGTGTTTTTTTCAGCCGATTGAAACAAAACTGTATTTGTAGTCACAAAATCTCATATTAAATTTGATATATTTAAGTCATTGTATTTTTGAATTAACACATTTACATGTTACTGAAAGTACAAACTAACAGACAATCAACCCGTTGTTGGATTTCGTTCAAAATTTGACAGGTGTCTATACTATGCATATTAAATCTATGTAATGAGTTTCATATAACTAGCTCTCTTCGTTTGTAATTGCCGTCTTAACTTATATTCGAACATCTGGACAGACGCATTTCCTTTGAACAAAATTTGATAGAAATCTGCAAATTTGGTGTGAAGATCATATATCAAATTTCAATAATCTAGCTTAAAGCGTTTTTGGGTTATCTTTGTCCCAGACAGACAGACGGACAGACATACAGACTTTTTAAAAAAATGTGTTTTTCGAGCTCAGGAAGGTCTATAATGATATAGAGATTCGTCAAAATCTCGAGTTCGAATATTTTGACAATTACTCTACTTTCTATCTACTACATATACGAGAAAGTACAAATGAAATATTGCTTACGACGACTTTTTGGTACAATGACCATCTTTTATAATCTTTATTTGTTACGGTGTTCATTTCCTGTATATATTTTTAATTCCTTGCTTCTAAACTGCTCATAATACTTTCATGTCCGTAACCATGGAATATTGACCAATAAGAAGACATAGAAAAATACTAGAATATACTATTCACAATTTTGCAGCATATCTGCATTTCAAGGATAAAGGTTATATATTATTTCAGTGGCTTATTTAAAGCAAACAAAAAATTCAACACATTATCACAATTTTCCGTTTCATAAAATTGTGAATGCATTAATTACAAAAAATATTTTGTCGAATACTTTTCTACATTGTTAGTTCTGTGATATTCCAGTACTGCTATTTTCAGTATAATTTTAACTCTACATTGCATTGTGTAACCATTCAGCTGCACATTTTTATTTCTATTTATAAATTACACATGACTGTTTCAAAGGGCGACAATGAGTATCTGGAGATCTTTTTTTTTTAATGCTTTTTGATAAATATTTGTAGAAAAGACAGATATATGGTGACAATGGTATTACAATCAGATTTAAACTGGGAATTGGAAAAATGTTGAAAATGCTGTTTTATAAACAGTTCTAACATTAAAACACCCTCAAAAAAATTTTTTTGCATTGCAAAAAATGCATTTGTAAAAAAATTTTTATTTTTAATGTTGAATTGTTATAATGTGATTTGTGTAACTGGGATATTGTTTTATTCTTAATGCAGCGATTTTGCACATTTTAATTTTTTTAAATTTCACGAAAATAATAATTTTAATTTAAGAAAAAATTAATTTTTAGAAATTGTATGCAGCTATTCAAAACTCAATTTCTTTTCTGCAAAAAAAAAAAAAAAAAAAAAAAGTCGTGCATTTTAGTGTTAAGGTAAAGAACGCATTTTGTTGACAGACGTCAAAGCTAAGAATCTAGAACTGTACTTGACTTTCCAAACTGTGTAAATTTAAAGCTCAGTTAAAAATAACGCTCTTTCCGCGTCGGTGAGGACAAAGCAAATTATACTTCCGGTCTTCAAAATCTATTTAAGTTCCACTAGTTTTTTCCCTCCCCACAAGTTTCAGTATCATTGTAAGGAGGAATAATTAAACAAAAAAAGGAATCTTATAACTAGACTCCTACTATTTTTGTTCCTTTCAGTTGCTAGTTCGATGACGTAGATTTCAAACGTATTTCTACAAAATAGCTCATTTAATACTCAATTTTTTCTTCCTTTTTTTACTTCAAAAAAAAAAAAAAAAACTATACTCATACTTGTTAAAAATGGGACATAGACATATTTCTGTCTCAAATTCATGGTTCATTTAAACTCATTTAAATTCATTTAAACAAAGTAAGACATATTATTTCTGTCTCACATTTGTGGTGTTTTTGAGATAAATTCATTTCAATAAAGTGAAACATTATTTATATCTCACATTTATAGTATTTATGAGATAAATTAGTATAAACAAAGTGAGACATATTATTTACATCTCCCATTTATGGTGTTTTTGAGATAAATTCATTTAAACAAAGTGCAGGTGGCTGAAAAATTAGGTTATAATAAATATTGTCGTTTGATATGAAAGATTTTTATAAATTATATTTAACATTTATGAAAATCTAATGTCGTTTAACTTTTTTAATTTATCAATATGCATTTTTGTATAATACTTATTTTTATGTGTTCTTCAAATCTTAAATATTTATTATTGATTAGTTTTTATTTAGTGTTGCCAATTAGATGAAACGTCATGAGAAAATTTAACTTTAATCAGCCGTCTTAAATGTTCAGCTGCTCGCCTACAAAATTTATATTATTTTTTTTTATATCAATCAGTTTTGATGAGCTACAATTTCATAATAAAAGCAATACTATTTTAAATTATATTTTCAAAATAAACATGCATCATTCCGATTGATTTGCTGTACTTGCAAACTGATGGGATTAATTGATGAATAAAATGTGTGAAATCGCTTCAGTTTGTTTGGTTAGAATTTTGTAAAAATTTCATTTTGAGATTTATTTCGACTATAGAGGCTAGTGAAAAGTAGACGAATACTGAAGACAAATCTAGAGATTTATAAACTTTCATTTAAAATTAAAAAAATAAAAATTGAGAAAATACTACAGGCCACACTATTCATTATTTTTATTATTATAATCAATTTTATCAGCAAACTTTCCTTTTTACACAATTGTTATTTTAAGACCAGTTTACACACCTAAAAACAAAATATAGTTAAAGTATATAGAAAAAAACTATTGCAATAATATACAAAAATTGATAGAAAAATAAATGCGTTAAACTGTTTTAAATCTGGTATACGTTTTCAAAAATAAAGAATGAAGATAGCAGAAAGATAAAAAGTTGTTATAACAAACTATCAATTAATTTTAGAAAGTCTGTTTTATTATAAACAGATTATAAAATTCCAATGCTGCATGGCGTTGATATTAACGCTAAAATAGAGAGAATAATAATGAGATTTGATCTCATGACAAAATTAATCCAAAAAGCTGTCATACTTGTTCGGAATCATATTCTTTGAATTCAAAACCAAAATACAGCATTCATCAAGAATCTGGAGGAAGTTGCATTCAAATGATGAAATAACCAGTACAATGCATAAAATGCAAAATTGAAAAAATGCAAAATTGATATAAATATGCAAAATTGATATTTATTAATACTACCAAGGCAATGAAAGCACAATAAAAAGGATGATAATTAATCAATTAAAATATGCAGATATTTTTAGTTTTTATTCGAATAAATAATTTTCCGTTAATTTGTTTCTTTCTTTAATCTTTAGATCTTTTTAAAATCATCGAGTAGCTGTTAGAGTAACATTTTATTTGACTAAAGCATAAAAAATTGTAAATTCTACATATAAATATGTAATAATTATGGATTGAAAATTCGTGTTGTATTATGTATTAATATGTATTATTTTCATTTTTACAGAGGTCAAGTTATTACAGCCCCAGAAATTATGGGACGGTAAGTATTTCTTTTTGAATGTGTATTATTTTGCATTAATGTCATCTACACTGCTTGACAATTGCTAAGGAACAGCTACGTTTTTCGAAATAATTAAGTATAGACAATGATTGAAGAAATGAAACTAAATACATATTTAATAGGGAGGATGTACATTTATTATAGTGCAAAATAGTGCTGATATCGACACATCGAAGAATTAAAAACTTAAAAATAAAAAAAGATGCTCCTTGGATGATTTCCAAACAGCCCCACAAAAATTGATCTTCAGGTAAGAATGATGCAGACATAAGTACCTTAGTAAGATGTGTGATGACCATGCACATTTTGCACATTAATGCACATTTTGCACATTACACTAATGCACATTTTGCATCCGTTCTCCATGCTCTCCAATAAACTATCGAGGAATTCTTGGGGGATATTGTCCCACTTCTCTCTCAAGGCGATTTTGAGCTCTTGCACTTTTCGTGAAATACGCCTTTGTGAACACTTTTCTTTGTGAAACACGTCTGCCAAGAGAATCCCAGGCATGTTCAATGGGATTTAGGTCGTTAGAGTAAGCAGGTCATTACATACGGACAATATTTTCACTTTGCAGTGTGTCCGATACCACAATGCTTCTGTGTGGCCGCGCAATATCGTCCATAAACAAAAAGTCTGGACCTACAGCGCTCCTATAAAAGACGAACATGATCCAGAATAACCTCTCTGCAATACCATTGCGATGTAACGCTTCCTCGCTCAAAGATGTGAAGCGGTGTTCTGCCATTTGCATGATGCCTGCCCACACCATCACGCTTGGGCCGTACCGATCATGTTCACTAACAAACTGTTGTGCATAACGTGTTCCACGCTCTCTCCACAGTAATTAGTGGCCAGAATCGCTTGTCATACTGAAACGAGATTCGTCTGAGAACATCACTCTATACCAATTTTGGATATCCCAACCAACATGTTCCTGACACCAGCGTAATCTCTCACGGCCATGGCATAGTTGAAGCGGGATGCAATGAACAGACTTCCGTGTTTACAAACCAACTTGATTTCCTCGCCGTGAGATGGTTTTTGCAGAAAGATGCGTATCGGTAACGGTTGCAAGGTTTTCAGCTATCTGGCCAGGAATTAAATTTCTGTTCTTTTTTGCCACGAGGGCAGCATAGCGATCCTCTAAAGATGTGGTGTTCCTACCACAACCTCCGGCATGCTTTTGCAAAGTATTTCCAACTTCAGCGGGCCTTCTTTGATCGTGATATGACACTCTTTGATACACTCATTGCAGCAGCTACAATGGTGACACTTTGACCTGCTTCTAATCGTCCAACTGCTCGTTCACGATCGCAGGCACTCAAATGATATCTTGCTGACATTTTGCTCTTAATTATTTCAAGAACCAAACAGAATTTCAGAGAAAAAACTTTTATAACATCCTGCACTACTTTGTGTCAAACATCAAACAGCATGAATTGTCGTATGAATCATGGGCTTGTATGCAATGTCTTTTATACAGATAACGAGTCTTGATCAACTACGCCCTCTCAACTTGAATTCACTTTTAATGGTCAGCTGTCTGAGACGCAATTTTGCATAAATCACTTGTTCCTTGGCAATTGTCAAACACTGTATGTAAATAAAAAAATAAATTTTACTAGAAAAAAATATTTTACCTCCGTGGCCAGGTAGTAAAGTCCCATTTCCTAATTGAAGGATCGCATATTCAATACTTAATTCAACCAAAGATCCGCCTCTATTTGTTGTCTTGGAGTTTGGATCATGTGATGTTACCTGAAACATCGTCTTGGTCTACTGACCACAGCTCGAAAATAAAGAATTTGCCCCTATATTGCTTTAAAATAGAGCATATATCTAGAAAATCAAATAAACCAATGATTGATTATTATCATAAAGCTATAAGAAAAATTACGTCCAAAAAGGACGGGAGCATAGTTTTCCGATATTCAGCGCCAGTGCTGACAAATGTATTGCTCCAGCCCAAATTTGAAATGCAGAGTGATTATAAATGAATATCCCAACTTTTTAGGTCTGCTAAAAGAAAATACAGCTTTGCTGCTCATCGAAAAAAAAAACAATTGAAAGTTTAAATTCAACACAGTTATAAATGTTCAATATGAGTCCCCCCAGAAATGCGAAGGATATAGGTTTGCCGATTTGAGGGGGAGGGTCACGAAGTGCTTTAACTCAATCATCTTAACCTCCGGACATAACAGGTGAATAGAGTAAAGGCATGACAATTAGATTACTTAGTAAATGGTTGTGCAAGATAAGTTGAGAGTTTACTTAAAACGTAATAAGGATATCGAAGTGGCACCATAACTCATCCCACAAATTTTTCTGAATATTTGGTGTGAAGCTTTGAAAAGATGAAGATATGTGTGTATTGCAATACTTGATTTTTTAATGGGCTAAATGAACCAGCAAGTGTTAATTTCACCTCTACCAACTGACATTAATGAAGTTAAGACATACATATCTGCAGACTTTCAAAGCATCCTATGAAAGATGCTGATAAAGTATTGGATAAGCTACCGTATCGCCTTTATATTGTTCGTATTTTTGGAGGGTCGTACAATAACATTGCTAATTGTGTAGAATTTAAACTTTTGACTGTTATTTGTGATTTCCGAAAGAAGAACAAGATCGTACTGTATTTGTTTCCTTTTAATAGCCTTTCAAAACTGGGATATTCTCTATAATCATCCTTTATAATGATCATTTTGCAAAATTTAGACAGAAAAGAACAATATAAAACAATATGCAATTAAATGACAAGCGTAATTACACTTGTCATTTGGCTGTGACGCCATGATAAGTATAATTGACCTAAAGACAACTGACATTTGAAAAAATTCCGTAGAAAATGTTACTTGTTTTATTATTAAATTTATTTAAAAGATTACATCCTCTAGCGTTTAAAAAATTATTATTATAACACGCTGTTATGCAGAGAATGATGTTTTTTTAAAAAATCTTTTATCATGGTTTAGTCTATATAGTTTTTTAAAAATATCATAGTCACTTTAATAATTCATTTTTTTAACTGAATTTAAAAGGATCTGAAAAAATCCAAAGTTAATTTAATAAAATTATATTTCAGTAGTAATAACTTTTGTATTGGCAACATAATAAATATAATTTAATAATCAATAATCAATTTTTTTAGATATTTAACAGAGTCAAAATATAACTGACTGTTATTAATTTTCTTTAATGTTTTAAAGAAGGCATAACCAACTGTTTTCTATAGCAAAAATCAAAATAAAATTATAGTAGTATCTGAAAGTGTATTTGTACTTTTACTGAAATTTATTTCATATTTCAATTATAACAATAGATTTCAACTTGATGCTCTGTGTTTTCTTTAGACTCCAAGTTATAGCTCCTACAGCAAACCCTCGTATACACCATCCTCGTCCAAGTATGGATCCTCCTATATAACTCCTTTAAGAGAAAAATCAGTTGATAGATCTACAGGATACACATCTGATTATGGGAAATCGGGATACATTTCTGACTATGGTAAATCAGGATACACCTCCGACCGGAACAGAGTTGGATATACCTCAGATTACAATGCAAAACCTAGTACCAATTATTCGTCCTATAACAGTCCTTCTTCCTATGGATATGGAAGAAGTGTTAGCAGACAAAACAGTATCACTGGATCGGATAGATTATCAAGGCAAAACAGTCTCTCCGGAAGCGAAAATTTATCGAGACAAAACAGTATTTCTGGAAATCTGTCTAGACAAAATAGCATTTCAAGAGACAATTCGTATAGAAGAGACAGTTATGGAGCATTGAAAAATGGCACTTATGGCGGGTATTCCAGATCTCAAAGCAGAGAAGAAGCGACACCTAAAGTAAATGGCATAAGCAACTCAGATTCCAAATCTAGGTATGTATGAACAAAACATGTATGACTCGCATTTGAAAATTCAAATTATGTGTTAATTAGCCATTGTCATTATGAAAGGCATAAATACTTCTTTTCTTTTGAGTAATATGAATTTTATTAATGAACTTTTAATCAATTTACTGAAGACACTAATAGCATTTTTTTTACTTATTATATTAGGTGCTTGCATGTATTTTAATCAACGACATCTATTGGTAAACATGCGAAATATCTATATAAACGACAAGAGTTTTACCTATTTGCTATTATTTTATTGTTATCATTTTGAAAGTTTTTTATTTAGTATTATTGAGTTATTCAGTGTATAAAGGCCCCAATTATGGACCGAGCCAAATGACATTTTCAACATTCATTTCTTTATTTGAAGAAATCTGCTGATGAAGCCTATCAGACACTTTTAGAAACTTATGGTGATGCTGTTCCATCATATCTCAATTGTCGGCTTTGGTTTCAACGATTTAAGAGTGACGATTTTGATGTCAATGGCAAAAAACTGTCTGGAAGACAAAAAAAAAAAAAAAAAAAATCGCCGTAGATGCAAGACCTATTGGACGAAAATGGGAAAAAGTTGTAGAAAATGATGGAAAATATTTTGATTGAAATATATTACACCAATTTTTCTCAATAAATACCTTTATAAAGTGAAAAAAAATGATCGAAATACTTTCAAGCACCTAATAGTAAAAATTATCTGAATTTTAAGATTTTAAGCTCCTAATTTAAATATTTCATGCAAAAGATAAATTCGGGATCATGAAGAAAAATCAATTTACATTTACTAAATAATTTTCAGTAAATATAAATTTATTCTGTAATGTAAACATATTCTTTAATTTTAGTAAGTGAGACATTATGTTTAAATATGTTTCAGTAATTTATAAAATTTTCATAATAGGTATATTTAGTGTAAAATGAATATGTACCATTATCAAATATCATTTACATACATTTCAGAAATATCTGGTGATTTTTTTAAAAATTTGCCTGAAAAGAGGATAGTTGTTAACAAGATGAGTTATGAAATTATTGCTGGTTTACAACAAAAGATTTTATTTCAGTTCTCTTTAATTTAAATTAATAAATGCACAATTAAATCACTTATATAACTAAATACCAATTATTTCGTAAAACATTTCAAAATTTTGATGCAAAAATACAAAGTTATTTCAACTTTTAATTTAGATTTCGAAATATATAGAATATGTCAGAATGAGTTTTTCCAAGCTTTTAATTAAAGCATATCCATGTTACAACTCAATCGTACTACTTCGTATTTGAGTGATTAATATCTTTTCAAATAATATATTAATTAAATTGAAGCTCTACTTAATTATCAAGAGCATCGTATCTCATTTATCTTATTAATCAGAATTAATGTTATTTTTAATTTTAAAATTTAAAAAAAAGTCTGATAGAAATTATAAAATAAACGTTTTTTTCTAAATTATGTGAAAGCCTAGCGCTCTGTTTAAAGCAGAGTTACAATTCATATCCGTAGCTAAATTTAATGCAAAATGAATTTGTGCTTTGCTTTGTCTAAGCAACCCATTTATTTTTCGAAAATCTTAAAAAACCTCCAATTATATGCACATCTGACCAACAAAATTTTGAAGTAGATGTGCCACCATTTTGAATTTTTTTTCTTGGTTATGAAAGGAATATTAAAATAATTTTTATTTTTTACTATACTGTATTTTAAATGTAATGTATATCTATAAAAAGTTTTTGAAAATAATATTTTTCAATGCGTTTTTGCTAAAAAAAATTAATATAATTTTGCTTTAGTTATTTTAATTTGAGTATTTTTAACATAATTTAAAAGAAATTTACTAAAATCTTTGCATGAATTGGAAGTTAATGGGTTAAACAGTTTCATTTTTTTAAAGCGCACGAATTTCAAAATAGGTTTATTACTAGAAAAAAAAATTAATAAGCTATTTTATATCATTATGCTACATAGCAGTGTTTTTAACAATAGTAGTTATTTTTCTTTATATTGAAACTTTTGATTTCAATATGTTTGCAAAAAACACTTTTTCTGCTTTTTAATCTCGTTTTTACATTGATGAATTGAAGACTAAAGGTTGATAAAAATTGTTAGTATTCAAAGTTAAAATATTGGGAAATCGCAAAGAACTGCTCACTCTAGTACTCTGTTGTACAAGTTATGAGATACTTTTTACGTCAACCAACCTTGACAGAACTGCTCATTTAATACTTAAATGTAAAAAAAAAAAAAATCTTGGAACTTTTTTCCCTCACTTGCATCGTTTAGTTAATTCATCAAAATTGAAAATTATATAAAAAAACGATTTCACAATAAAATAGCAGGAATTACACAATTTTATGAAAATTTTAATAAAATATGTTTTAGAAAGCTTAATTATTTTCATAAAGTCGAAAAAGTATGTATTCACTCTAATGAAAAATTGTTATTGATACATGTTTAAATATGTAAATTAAATTGTCCTCAATTCGTCAGAATTTACAGAAGGCGTTATTTTTATTGAAATTATATATTCCACTGCATGCATGTTATACTGCATATGTATGATGAATTCTTTAATCTTGTATCGTTAAAATAGCATTTGCTATTAAACGGAGAATTTTAACTTTAAAAATGTAATTATTTTGCATACATCAAATACTTAAAAATTTTTTATACGTTTTCTATGAAAAAGTTAATGCACGTTGGAGTCCCCCCCCCCGCCCCTAGTGGGTTCTTGTCTCAAAGAAATGCCGCTTTGTTTCAAGAAAAATTCATTTCTAAAAAATATCTTCGAAATATTGCTTTTAGGGTATTTATTCGTCCGCACTAGTATTAATATCCATTTCAAGTAAAATCCACTTCTAAAGACTATCGTCAAAATAGTGCTATAGTGTATTTATTAAGTTTCGCACTATTTTTCCTTTAGGATTAATTGCAAAGCTCCAGCTGATTTTACGACAGACGAATCGGAATCCGAAGAAGAAGAAACCGAATCGGATGAATCTGATTTAGAACCAGATGAAACTATTCTTGTAACTAGAGGGACATCCCCTATGAGAGAAGTAACTAATGGAACAACAGGCTCGAATAAAATTGCCGTAACTAGTAAGGAAAAGATTAAAATAAATGTAAGTACTGTCACTGACAGATTTAAGAAGGATATTTAAACATATATTATGTAATATTTATTTATTAAAATATAAACAATGCCTTTTTTTTTAATATTTTGTGATAAATCATGCTTATTGAGGTACAGTAAAGGAAGAAAGTAAATACAATATAATTTTTTCTTTTAAATGAAATGAAATCTGAAAATCAAGGTATATTTTGTAAAAATTTATATATTTTCTTAGATTTAAAAATTGCGAAAATCTTAGCTAGTAAATTTATTATTTTATAAGAATTTATAAATTAATATTTTTCATAATTTTACTTTTATTTATATTTTTTATTTCTTTTTAATAACAACATTTTAAACTTTTCATTATTTGTTCAACAATTAAAACACCAGCGTTTTAAACTTTTAAGCACCATTTAAAATTTTTTTACTATCAATATCATTTACAGAACTATCCTATACCTAATGTATAAGGTATAGGATGAATTATCATTTATCCTATACCTTATACTATTTTTATTATGTAAAATTTCATTAATTATACTCATAAAATTTTACTAATATTCTTAGCTTAAAATTAATACGTACAAAAATAATTATGATGGCATTCAACACAGTTTGAACTTATTAAACATAAAGTATTGAAAAACATGCGATTATATTAATTCAGATCACTTTTAAGTCAAATATAGTACATATGATTCAATAATCCATTTTAGCACATTTCTGAGCTACTATATTTAAATTTATTGTTACTTACATACATTGATCTATAATCTGATATAGATCTATAACCACTATGACGTCTCTTAAGAGAAAATAATAGTCAACAACTTTTAGTGCAATATGTTTTAATAAGTAATTAATTGCACACATCACAGGTACACATATATAAAAGATATAAGAATATTTCAGCATTAAATGGGTCGTTTGTTAACAGTTTTCTGAGGCCATATTCCACGAATCAGATCACACACACATCATCTTACCATATAACACCACACATCCTCACGTCACTCTATCGCAGCTTTTTCTTGAGTTCATACGTAGAGGATACTAATCAGTACACCACTGAGTAATCTTTAATAGTTAGTAGAGAATAATTTTGTTCTTGAAATAGATCTAAATTATATTTATATGCCACTTACATCCAATAAATGAGAAATCAAATATTCGGAGACAGTAAGTTTTACCAATAAAAATCGACGTCTGAAGCTATTTATTGAAATGACTCATTAAAGGGACGGTTTATTCTAACTGCTTCTTTTAAGAATTATTCACTTAGGGTTATGAAAATTTTTATACAAATGTATTAAAACATAAATAATAATAATTAAGAGTTATGAAATTTTTTATGCATATGTATTAAAATATATATACATCAAATATCTTAAAATACAACATTTTTAAAAAATTAGTTGTATAATTTTAAAAAATTAAAAAAAATATTTCAGGTTATTTAGTTTTTAATATTTTCATTTTTTTCATTACTACCTTTTATATATTTATTTAAAACAATACTGCGTGGGATTTTGTGATTTAAATCAATTGTTAACTTTTTAAAAATAATTTTTTGCATACTCATTGAATTTTTATACAAGTTTTGTTTTTAAGAACTAAACTTGACCTATAACTATCTAAATAAAGTCGAAACATAAAATGCATACTCTTGGTTCTTTTAATGTTTAATCTAAATCTTTATTAATAATTTTATTTAATTTCTACAAAAACTAATATGCCTGGGAACATTTCAAAGATATTTAAATCTAATTAGAATATCTTTTAAGAAAAATCATTAAGAATATATTTTTTCCTAGGCCTTTCAATAATTCATATTATTGAATAATACATTTTATAATGCTAATTTAGTTAAATATGAACATATTCTTGATGATAAAACAACAAAAATAAAATTTCATATCTTTGCTCACTGCAAAGTCCTTTGTCCCCTTAAAGGTGATTTTTATGGAATTTTTCAAATTTATACCTCTCTATATTTTTTCCTTTTGGGTAAGCATTTCTTATGTACTTACTGATTTAGCCGTTTCTTTTCTAATATTTTGAAAAGGTCATAGATCACAGCTGTAACAATGAAGATAACCTAAACGCCAGTTTTAGTGCATTTTTTGAGAATTTTTCATATATAATTGTTTTATTTTACATTTTATAACAGTTAAATGTAAACTGCATAAATGAACATTTATTAATTCAGACTAATAGATTTTGAATTTATCTTTCAGCCGAACAAGTATCAAAACACCTGTGAAAATTCTTGTCAAGTTATTGCTGATGAGTTTCCTCAGAAAAGAGAGCGGTTTATATCTTCACGTCCTACAAGTTTGTACCTAAATAAATACTACCCTAGCTCTACCTCGAGCAGGTATTCTATACCTTCTCCGAGAAGCTACAGTACAGATATCAAGTCGCCCGAGAGTACGTCTAAACCTCCGTTAAGCAAAAAGCAGCTGTCCGTAGATGAGACCGTCTCGGCAGGTGGTTTTTCTAGAGATGTATCTCCAAATGCAAGACAAGCGGAAGAGCCAAATAAAGTATTTTTTAACATTTTCGATGGAAATTCATATTATAAAATCAAGTAACTGGAGAAAAAGCACTTTTCAGGGTTAAAAAAAATTTAAGGCTGTTAATTTAAGGTATCTTGGAATTTAAAACAATAAAAAATTTATTGCCATGTTATTTCCAATTAATGCGAAAAGGTCTGAATATTTCAGATAAGATTACATTCTTAATGTTAATTTGAAGTCTCAATTAAACATTTTTGCCATTTAATGTGTGTATATATCGCTCACACAATATCTTTTGTTACTGCAAGAAAAATATAGTTTCAAAAAAATTTTATTGTTAGGCAGCAAACTATTAATAATCCAGCAGAAATCAGGCAAGAAAATTGTTAAAATTCGTTTCAAAAGTTATATTTGAATAGCAAAATCTACAGTTGTTATGCAAAAACTATATAAAAAATTATATATCAAACTATATAAAAAATTCTACTATATACAGGGTTACATGCTAAATCATTCTAAGAACCATTTTTTTATGTTGATTTAATCAATAAATATACTAAAGTTTTATACAATCTCCCAGTCCAAGTCACATTTAGAGTAATATTATTGAACACATCGAATAAAAAAAAAAAACTTCCCTCCTCTACAACTAAAAATGGCTGAGTTATGTGACTTTGAATGTCACATAAGTTAGCTGAGTTCTTTGACTTCAAGCGTTGCAGAGGGGACATATACATATTTATTTCATAGAACAATCAGCTTTTAAAAGAGTAAAAATTCTGGAACGAAATCTAAAATGTCATTGCAACTTTTTATTGGTTTAAATGTTCAACAACTAAGCTTAAAATAGTTATTCAGCTTGCTCGCACAATAATAATCGAAAAATATTACAGCTTGTAAAGTAAGCAACTTTATGGAAAAAAAACCTAAATAATTTTGTTACAAAAAAATAAGTCCATTATAAAGTTTGAGAAAGTTTTTTAATTGATAAGGAAAGTATTTCTCTATATTTGCATACATATATGAATTACTCTGCTGTGCTATTATATCTCTTCATATAAATAAAAGTCCATTATAAAATTTGAGAATGCTTTTTATCAATAAGGCAAGCATTTCTTTATATTTGCATACATATATGAATTACTTTGTTGTTCTATCATATCTCTTCATAAGTACTGTCTTCAAACATCCATTTTTCACCGTTTATCCAGGATTTTCGAAAATCCGTTCTTAACATGAATGTGGATGACAAGTTAAAAGACGAATTTGGTCGTCGACAGGAAGAAATGCGGCGAAACAGGAGAAGAAAATTAGGTGGTAGCCAAAGTGTCAGCACAGATAAACAATCCTCATCTGCAACTCCGTCTTCATCGGAAGACGAAAATCATCTTCCTGATCCCGAGCAAGAGAGGAAAAGAAAAGTTCTGAAGAAATCACCATCTAGAAGTGGTAACTGTCTAATTTTGGATGTAAAATTCTGTAAAGTAGCTTACATCGTTGGCATTTCTCAGAATCAGTGCAAGTTTAGGAATATATAAAAAGCATTTAGTGGAAATTTAATTCTTCTTTTTTCTTCTGCTTTTCATCGGTAGGAAGAATCAAAATAAGCAAATTTTACATTGCAATGTGTGATTAAAAATTGATCGAAGCTAGTGAATTGAATATGATGATGATGATCTTGGATGAGGTTTTGTTTGCACATTCGGATATTTTAACAAAAATAGTTCACCTTTGGTGATATAAAAGTTTATATGCTTCAAAATTACATGCCTACCAGGAAAAAAATTATAGATTAATGTTAAGGCTATCATATTATACCAATAATTAGTTATTACATTCTACTTAATTTGCTAACTTGCCTGTTATATAAAATGAACCACGTGAATTCAGTGTAGGTTTTACTATGTATATTACATGAAATCCATTCGGGGAATGTCGTTTTCTATATCTCAACGTAGTAACTCCCGGGAGGGGGGGGGGTCTTCTAAATGAGGATGAGATGCTTCAGGCATGGTGGTTGGATCTCGTCACCCTGGTGGGTACATAAAAGATGGGGGATCTGGTTCTACCTATCATGACGGGGTGTATTTTTTTTAGGGAAGGGTTGTACCGTGGACGGTGACGGACGTCCCTTAGGACATAACCACAGTTCCCGCCAGTGCTGGTGTTGCGGCGACCTGGTCATTCGGTATTCTTTATCCGAGTACCTTCTGGAGGGGAGGTCGGAGAGTCAGTGAATGACTATATCTCAACGTATCATTTTTATATTTACATTCTTTGACAAAATCTGCTTATTTCAGTATCTTCTACTGAAGATTAAATTCAAGCTATGTCTTAGAATCACCCTTTATACATGATTCTGTTGGTAAAAGATATTTTTAAACAAAATTTATTGGCACACATCTTTTATTTACTAAAAATAAAAATATTCTCACTTTTGATAAAAATTGTTTTGCATTTTTCCATTGATTTTAGAATCTTAATAACCCCATAGGAAGCTATAAAATCTCAAATGGAATTTGAGTTTAAAGAAATCCAAAATGGAGACAAATATCCTGGATGAGCAACACCTACTTGGATCATGGCATTTTATATTATATATTAGATAACTTTTTGAGTAAAGGAGGACTTTTATAAACTGCTCTCAGAGTTTCAGTAAGATGTCCTTCCTGCCAATAGAACGGTGTAAGAATTATCAATAACTGAAGAGAATAGAGAACGGGTTAACTTGCAGACTATTGGCAAGAAATTTGGTAAAGAAGCCACGTAATAATTACACTGGTATTCAAAATAAAAAACAGTTTCCACTTTTGGTGATTATTTTCAACGCTATTGAACATATTTAGTGAAATGATACCTTGGTGCATCTAGGTGCATTCCTAGTTTGAATCGAAAAAGAATGTTACAAATTCCTCACATCGCGATTCAAATTGAAATGGGAACGAAATGGAGGGGAAGAAAATCTAATGAAATTGATTTGTCTTCCGTAGTAAAAAATACCAAAAGCTTTTACTTTTCATTAAATTTTAAAATTAAAATATTTCCGTCTATTTATTGCAACATTAGCTGTTAAGACTAAATTTCTTAAGAGGAACAAAATTTATTTTTTTTAAAAAATTGATCTTTAACTTCCGGCCCCACACTCTCTAAATTTTTGTTACTTACTTTGTAAAAAATTATATTCTAATTTTGGAACTTGCTTTTGCCATGTGCTACCATAAAAAGCTAAAATAAATAAGATTGATAATTTTTTAGATCTAAATAATCTTTTACTTTGCATGTATATCGAACTATTGTAATTCATTGACAAAATGATTCATGAAATGATAATGATCAGGAATTAAAAATTGCTTTTTAAAATAATTTCACAAATTTTTTTTATTTGGCTGGGAATGTGCAACTGGAAGTCATACATCGACTTTGATAAAATAAATTATTACTTTTAAGAAGCTGAATACTCGACAGAATGTCAAAGTATAGTAACAGAGAAAGATAAATTAAAAATGTCATGAAAATTAGTCAATGTCTCACTTTTTCACTACCTTTATGTATCGTGCCTGGACGGAAAATATTAGTTTAGTTATTCTTTTGTTCTTTACTTCATTTTCACCGATTCACAACCCTTCTTTACGAAAAAAACCTTACAAAGTTATACGAATTTTTTTTTCGGCCTACATTTATTTATGCATGAATTGATATGATCTAAAAGAATCAACTAAATATCAGATATGATAAAAATGTATAACTATACGTATATTTAATCAAACGCAGAAATTTAAAATATATATTGCAACAGCGAACAAAAAAAATAGGATTGATAACAAACTATTGTTACCTCTTAATTATTTTGTTGCGAAACTGTGAATTTGTACAGAAAATTATAACAGTGACAGTCTTTGTGACAAATAGTCTGAGTCCCCAAAACGCTGCTTTCTGACCCTGAATATTTCTTTGAGGATGAAGTTGAATTGCATTTACCCTCCAAAGAATCTTCCAAATGTGCTGCATAAAGTTGAGGTATGGAGATCTGACTGGCCAATCTTTCGAGCAAATTAACTTACTTTTCCTGAAATTCTTCGAGTAAATGAGCTCTTTATGGCAAGATTTACGGTACTTAAGGATAAATTTGGGTCAAGTGCATCGATGACAAGGGCAACACGGATGACTGATATTCCATCATTGTGTAACATAACAAACACAGAGTATCTACCAAAAACGTTAGCAAATGCCTCTTTTATGATAAAGATTGCATTCTAAACTAGAAAAAAAATGAACTATCTTGTGCAAGCATTCTAAGGGATTAAATTTTTGGTTGATATTATAAAAATTTACATTTTTATTATTATAAAATGTATTCTAATAAAAAAAATCAATAATTTTAGCATTAATTTAAGCAAAAACTCTTTAAACAAATAGCTTTCTGAAATTAATTATTTCTTAATAAATCTATAATTAACATATAATAGAAATGCTATTGAAATTAAATGTAAACGTAATTATGATGATGTACTTCATTTTTGACTACCTTTAATTGCATACTTCATTCTTTATCTCTTATAGGAGTGCTTTCTAAATGTGGATCTCGATCCAAAATGGAATCAGGAGTAAAAAAGAGTGCCTCTCATGCTCGAGTTAGAAGAGTAAGAGATGACAATGCAGAAAAGCATGCTTCATCATCAAGTTCATCTTCATCATCATCTGAATCAGAAGAAGACAACAAAAGGTGTTGCTTTTAAATGGAGTTTTATTTATGTTGAATAAATTTTTGAGAAATCATGTACTAAAATACTTCACAACAATGAAAGAAAATCTCCTATACGCAAAATCCATAGGAATTTCTTAAAATCTTTTCTTTAAATAGGTAAATTTTTAAGTTTTAATTTAGTGCCAGATTAAGATGTATTTTTATAAGTTTTATAATAAGTTTTTTCGGCAATTTCTTTCTGTTTTTTTATTATTATATAAAATTTATCAAAAAATAGATTTTATGGCCTTTAGTGCCAGAACTTTATACGAAAAAAACAATTTAAACTTTTTAATTATATAAGTTCTTCGATTTAATTTTCTTTAGTTTTTTTTTTTTACATTTATAAAAAATGTTTTTCTTTCAAATGAATTTTAGAAATGATCTTAATTCTATTTTCTTCGAAATTTTTTGATAGTGGGAGAAAACTATTATCGCATTATATTAAAGCCAGCTATTATTTTGATCTTCCCACAATATTTTATTTTACAAAATTATTTAGCTACAAATATTAAAATTAAAGTAAAAATTCTAAACTATTGCTTTTATTGAAGCATCTGAATTCTATGTAATGATATTAATCTTATTTTTTTTAAATCGAGGAGAAGACAAAAAGAAATTAAAAAACTTTACGTTCCACCAAACTCAAAAAATAATATTTCATTCAATGTTATTTTATTCTATTTTAAATTTCAAATTAAGTTCTTTCAAATACAAAAAAAAATGACTCTACATAAAAGAGACGTCATTTTAATTACAGTTAATCCAAATAGAGAGTAGCAAAATATTTCAATAATAAGATTCATTAACATATTTATATTTTTTAATAGACCTTTCGCATAATTATCTTCTGAAATAAAATCGTTCACCTTCAATAATTTTTTTCAATCGATATGATGAATATGAAACATTTTTCAAAAAATTTATTAACTTTTTTTTATTGAAGTCATAGGAATGATATTCTTAACATTATTCGCATGGAAATCATTTTCAAATTCTTATATTTTAAAATACAAATTTAAGGTAAATTGGCGTTTGTTACCTGATGATCTAATAACCTGGTTAATAGCTTACTTTTAGCTGCAGTATAGTTTTTCTTACATGTGTTTTGCATACTCATCATACCACAAGATAGGGACATTAACAATGTTGTAATAAAATAAGCATTAATCGTGAACAGTTGCCCTCAGAGTCCAAAGGTATTCTTTATTATAAAATATATCATTATTAAGAAAATTTTTCAATACTGGTAGTAAATAATTCCCCTATATGTTTACTGACAACAAATCTGAAATATTTAAACAGAAACAGAACTCGCCAAAGATGGCGTGCTACTCGAAGTTCCACAAATGAAACTGAAGACAATAATAATGATCAAAATGAAAACAGAGAAGATGCTCCAGCTGTGGTGGTACACGCGCCAACTGAAGTCTCGAAAAGCGACGACAATGAAGAATCTTCTCCAGTTCGAAGTCTCACCAAGATTCCTAGCAATGGATCTTCCGATTTAACTTCACCTGGGGAGGTCGTACATATCTCATTTCCACCTAGGAAACCCTCACAGTCACTGGAAAGAGTAGATTCCGGCAGAAATGTTGCCGTTTCTGTCAATTTAACGGATTTTTTGAAGCCCAAATCCCAATCACAAAAGAAAAGTGGTTCCAGCAGCTCTGAAGAAAGTAGCGAAAATTCAGAAGAAGGTGACAAAATTTTGATTGTTTTTTTACTATTCTATTGGATTGATATGCTATCGCTTATATACATTCCAAATACATTACATTGCTTTGATGAAAAAAATACAGCCTTTTTTGAATGACTGTCTTTTATTCCTAAGTTCAACCCTATCAATTATAAAGGTGACATTCTCAGGCGATGAGTTGAAGCACACCACTTAATCCTCTTAGTTCTGTTTCAGAACTTGGAATAGCACTGATTCAGGCATTGAATAGTCTACCGGAAGAACAGATGGATAATTTAATGTCAACAAATCCAAACGTTCTGTTAATGACACTTAAAGAATACACTTATTAACTTTCATAAAACGCATATGTGTAAGTTTTTCTCAACGTTTATTATCATTTTACCTAGGGAGTGTTTTCTTTATTTTATTGAGTACTCTGCTATAAAAGCAATATTTTTTTCTGTTCTCTTCTATTTTAAAGATCTTGCAGCATTTTTTTTATACTGCGAATTGTTAATATCCTTTATTTATGATCATCAATGTATTGAAATACATTCATATATAAAATTTTCAATTGAATCGTGCTCTACTATCTAATTTTTAAATCATTTGATATGTATATTCAGTAGCGGATTTTCAATTAGGTAGATTAGGCAGTTGCTTAAGGTTACTAGGCTAAGAGAGAGCCGTAAGCTGGTCTGTTGTTTACTTTAATTTGCTTTTTTCCAAATAAATAAATCTAAGAAACACAAATTTTCTGAATACTAAGATATTAAGATAACATTAACATTTCATCAAGTATAGATGTTCAGTTTCCTATATGTTTTATTATGCTATTGAATTATTAGAAAATTTATAAAACTGAATATATGATTCATTAATATAATTTACAAACATCAATACACAAACATCATAATGTGCACTACATGGAGCCCCAAAATATTTAAATCTACAACTATTTCATTTACAGCTGAAAAAAATACTTTAAATGAAGTAAATTGTAATTTATGCTGTTTAAGTTTATATTGGTTTTGTTTAAAAGTTAAAAAACTTAAAGTTAATATCCCTCGATTTTATCAATAATATATTGTAAAATATTTTGAAACTCTAACACTGCTCTTTCTTCTGTAATAAAATTGGACTAAATTATGAATATCACTATTTTGAACAATTTTAGACCATTTCATTAATTATACCGAGAAATGTCCTCCAACCAACGAGAGGCACTTTTTGAAAGTGGTCATTGCTTGGGTTAAAATATTGAAAGTTAATGCTTCATAACTAAACTCTAAAGATTTCTTATTTAAAATGTTTTAATTAAAAATATATTTTACTTTATATAATTAATAGATGTGCAAGAGTATATAAAAATCTAAACTTCGCATTTTCTCTAAATTCTTTTTCTATAATATTCTATATATGCTTTTTCTGTATTTATTTCTTCTATGAAAATCTAAACATCACTATCGCACTCAGTCAGGATAAAGCATAATTTTTTTTTTGAAATTTAAAACATCTTTCTAAGCCATTAGAGATATGCCAATCTAAAAGAAGTTTGGAAATGAAATATCTGGCGAGTATTTAACGAGCGAATAAACACTCTGTATAATTAGATTTCTATCTTCTCAAATTTTTTATTTAAATCTAGTGTCAATAAAATGATTTTTCATGGAACCTCCAATTAATGAGCATTGATTGATTGCTTTGAACATTTTGATGCCATGGAATATATATGTTGATATTTATAAACTTTTGAAATCCCAAAAATTAATTTTTCCATTTTAATTACAATTCTCATTATAGAACGTTGTAAGATCATACCCACAATACTTTTTTCATAATGACATAAGCATTTACAAAGGCACATTTGCAAAATTGATTGAATAGTTAATGTAATCAAATATTTAAATTTTTAGTAATGCATGGAAATTACAGAAAAGTTGTAGCAGTAAAGAATTTTTTGTGACATTCTTCCAACCATTACCTAATACTCTATTTTTCATTTTTAGAAGAAGATGAAAGAGATCTTGTAACTCCAGTCGTTCCAGTCATAGATCCTGCCGATGATATCAAATCTTCTGGGGTGGAGGAGACGGCCAAACCCGAATCATCTTCATCTCCCTCCTCTTTATCTGATAAAGAAGAGGAGGAGGAAGAAGAAGAGAAAGCCAGTGACAAAGAGGAGGAGGAGGAGGAAGAAGAAGAGGCAGAAGACAGTGAAGACAAAGACAGCAGCGATGCTTCCCGTAGTGTTCAGAGATCAGCTACTGTCATACATGTGAAAGAACCGGAAAAAGAGGAAGAGGAAAGCAGCGAAGAGGAATCGAGCGAGGAAGAGTCCAGTGAAGAAGAGAGTGATAAGGTAAACTAACTGAATTATATCAGTGTAAAATATTTGTTGAGAATTAGGGTTTTTGTTTAATTTCGATTGAAGTTCCTATGCATGCCTTAATGTTTATGATTTCTCCAAGAAAATACTTTTAAATATCGAATTGTGATGGACAATATAATTGTACTATTTTAATAGCCTTACACTTGTTCTGTTAATTGTGTACATTAATCATTCTAATGGATTCAAGTCCTATGATATCATAATGTTGTTAAAAATATAAATGTACAGTTTCTTCTAACTTATAGCTTTTGGGAAATTGCTACTTTACTTTGTTATTTCTCGCGTAACTATCCATAGATTAAAGAGAATGCTTTCTCTTTATCTTTCAACAATGGAGGTGCTATATTTTAACCAGTTTTTATGTTGATATCATAGATTTTATATTTTATAATCTGCTCTGATTTTACCGTTTGCTTGGCGCAGTATAACCAAACATGGTTCTTGCGCCATTAAATCACAAACAAACATCAACAATGGAAGAAAATCATATTATTAAATATTTGATAAAACGATGGAAACTGTTTAAATTTCCTAGCAACAGTTCAATATATTGTTGAAAGTTAAGCAAAAATTTTAAAATTGCCAAAATTCATTAAAACATTTTCAGCTATTAAATTAGTATAATTTAAAAAAATAATTTATTTATTTAAAAAAGTGCACAATTTACTCTTGTGCTAAATTATTTTTGGTAGCTGATAGTTTTAGCTGATGAAAAAAAATCTTTTCAAGATGCACATTCACTCCCTTCAAAGTATATTTGTGCCGAATTTGGTAGCTTTAGATCAAACTGTCTATCTTACAAAATGCCAGCACACAAAAAGAATAATTACACATATATTTTCTTTTATTATTCGTAAAGATAAAGATCGTAAAAATAAATTAATAATAAATTTTTGATTTGCTTTGCTTAAATTCGTATCTTGTGTTTTAGATTAAAAATTAACAAAAGTTCTAAAATCTAAAAATATTTTTGTCACTTCATTATTCATTGAAACGTGCCTGTAAATATTCTAGTTTAAAGAAAGCATTATTAGATCAGAACAAAAATAATAATAATATATATTTGACAATAGTTCCATACTGTCAAATATTGTTAATCTGATAAACAGAATTATGGAAATATGAATTTTATTGATTACTAAATGTATATTGAAGTAAACTATTTGAATTTATGAAGATACCTTTCTTACTATCGTTGTTTTCAATGCAACATGGGA
>JAPMOR010033271.1:0-41456 GCA_026543865.1 Argiope aurantia | reverse complement strand
TATTAAAATGATTAGGTTAATTTCCAAATGAAAATAGACATTATATTGTTTGAACAAGATGTTTTCATAAAGTTATTTCTAAAATCTGCACTAGTAAACTATTGATACAAGTGGTGTTAAAATTACAATTTGAACAGCTTAAACGTAAGTTTAACATAAATTTAAAAATTTTGGTATGAGTAGTATTAATGAAGAGGTTATATGTCAATAACAGCATAACATTGTGTGATTTGAAAGGAATAGTTTTATATAGAGTTATTTCTACAGATTGGACATATAATTGTTTATATGCAAGATGTTAAAATAAGATTCAGGTGCTTTAACAAATGCAAATAAACATTACATTATTTAAACATAATTTTTTCATACAATTATTTTTAAAATTTGCGCTTGTGAACTATTGACATACGTTATGCTAAAAATACAATTTAGACGTTTGATGAAATTAAACGTGAGTTTTACATTTATTTAAGAAAATTTCGTGTGAATTGTATAAATAGATAGATTAAATTACAATAAGAGTATAATATGGCATTACTGAAAGGAATAGTTTTATATAGAGTTATTCTTAAAGATTGGACATGTAATTGTTTATATGCAGGATGTTACAATAAAATTTGGATGCTTGAACAGATTAATTTAAATTCGGTTTTTATTTAAAAACTTTGTAAGAAATTAAAATTAAAATGTGTGAATGAATGATTTAAGAATGAAGGACATCCGCTAGCTCAAAAAATTATATTTAAGATCTAATGAGCCACAATCACAAACAATTAGCTACAACACAATTAACACATAAAACAATTTAGACAAATCCTAATGACGCTACATTTCCGACGGCTGGAGTTTGATTACTTGTTTCTCTATATAGCCGCTAGAGGGTTATCCTTCCACTTGTTACAAATGTTAATTGGAATTACTAACAAAATATGATATAGATTTGAACGGAAGGTTTTCAAAAAATTATTTTTATACACCGGGCATATCTGTTAATATATAGAATGTTAAAAAGATTCAGATGCATGAATAGTTTAGACGTAAAACGCAGAAGAACAAAGCAGATGTTAATGGCACATGATAACCCATCTCTATATTTTTCAGTCATACCATGCCTGAGTCTATTAGATTGGACACAGGTGGATTCCAGTTAACTTAAAGTGATAATTAAAAAAATATTGAGTCTAAAATAATTCAAACAAAGATTTAAATGAGTTTAGTGAAATGATTTGTTGTAGACTTTTGAAACCTTCATGCATGATGTTACAACATTACGGAATTTTGAAACCGTCATGCTCGATGTTGCAAAATTATGGACTCTTGAAACCTTCATATACGATGTTGCAACAGTATGGACATTTGAAACCTTCATACGTGACGTTGCAACATTATGGATTTTTGAAACATTCATGCATGATGTTGCAACATTAAGCTGCAAAAGAAAAACAAATAAAAGGCGACGTGCGTGATTAATAGTAATCAGATAGTTAAAAGCGGCAGTTAAAAATCACGAATACATTTTCTCGACAGGATAAAATAAAGTTTCTAATTTATCTTTTCCTGATATCATTCATATAGTTTGTATCACCACAGCATTTCCTTTAAAAAAAGATGACAAAACGCAGACTTGCATGACATTTTAGTTTGCCAGTGTTAGAAAGCAAGAAATCAATTGAAGTAAAGAAAAGATTTAACGGCCCAGATTTCTTTAATTCCAAGCATATCTCAAGCGCTAAATCATAAACAACCATTAATTTAATTTCCAATTGACATCTCACCATTATAAATCAGGCTGTTGCCTGACGCCTGCAGTCATATTTCTCTTTATTCAAATAAATCAGTCCAATGAACTAATCGACATTTAACGCAATCCTATTTTGTCAACCGCGGCAACCGTGTAATCTTAAACACGCCGAAACGATCCAAAATAAGTGCCTTCTAATCGATCCGGGGCTGCTTTTAACGCCCCGGCATCATTCTCACAATTGAGTTCATCTCCATTGAAATAATTCACTTGAATATCTCATGGCTAATTGGTTCCATCGCCTGCAGACAGACCAAAGAGGATGGCCAGACAGCAAATATTAATGCTTTTAAACGAACAGATGAGGCGTACATTATATTGAAGGTAGTTCTTTTGTGAAATATATGAGCTATTTCTTCCAGATGGAGAGTTGGATTGAATTTTATAGCAAAAGGGCATAAAAATATATTGATATAAATATAATTATAATTCAATTAGTTTAAGGGGGAAATCGAATATTTTTGTGCTAATAAATAATATAGTAAAAAAATAAAAAATAATTCATTTTTTTTAAAAAAAAAGATGCACTTTTATAATATTATAAAGTAGGAAAAAAATTTTTTAATCTAAAATCATTAATATGTGATGTTTGATAGAAATCGGAATCGAATTTTAATCACATAGAATAGAACAGAATAGAATGAAATTGAGATTTGAATCACTTTTATAATATACTTTCATTTTTAGTGAATGTTTAAGGATTTGCTTTATAATATTCATTTTATTTAGTATTATTATCTTTACTGCATTTTGTTAAAAATAAAATAATTTATTCCATAACTCTCGATTTTACAGTTTTTATTTCAACTGCCACATTTTAGTTAAAAAATTATTTTATTTTTTCAGTACATTAATAAAAGCATATTCTTTAAAAAAATAGTATCGTTATTCTGTATGATATATTTCATAATTTATTAATAAAAATATTATGGAATGTCACAATTTTTTTTAAAAAAATAATTACTAGATGGCGCTTGTCACATAGAATCAAAATTTAATTGAAATTAATGCATTACTTGATGATTAGGTCCAAAAATATTAAAATATTATAACTCACCGGATATGCACAATTATAAAAGATTTCATTAGCATATTCGATATTTGAATAATTAACTACATATTTCACTTTTAAATAAACGAAGCTAAATTAAATATAAGTGTATAAAATGACAATATATACATAAAGATATCAACTACAAAAGGCAAATATTTCGTTCATAATAAGAATATAATGGAATCAATTCATATAAAGTCATAGCCATATGACAAACGTGACTTCACATTTCATCTTAAATCTAATTGTGTGTCGTCTTGAGGTATGAAATTACATTCTCAGTAGAAAATACATTGCAAGTTGAACAATTAGATTGAAGAAGAATTTAATAGGCGTGTCGGACCTGATGCTTAGTAGGCGAAAATGAATTCACGCCATTACGTATTTGAAAGCTTATTAATTTAATTGTTCCTACCAAAGTTATAGAGATGAGGATTCATTGTATATAATGGTTGGTTTTTGCTTATTGAGTGAATACATTAAGCTGTGGGACCAAGTTACCTCTACTTCCATGACTGGACGTAATGCCAACGGTGGGGTTCTATGGTAGCTGGTGATGGTTATTACGATTCAACTTTAGTTAGATAAATGAAAATTGTATTGTTTCAGTGTCAAATTTTGGTTTTCTATCCGTGGGAAAAAAACATTCAAAATGGAAACTCGGCTTTCTTTACTATGCTACGAGTAACGAAACGCGCATCAACAGAAATTTTAAAATAAAAATCTTAGTATCCGTGCAGTTCAGTGTATTATTATAGATCATGTGCCTCAGACCCATACTGGAAGTGGTACCCACTTTTGAAATTTTTATGTCACCGCAATGAAGAAATTCTTTACGACTTTTTTTTTCTTTTCATTTTTACAGATTATTTGAAAACCGAGAATCTAATCATCTTTGATCTTTCCTAAAAATGAAGGATTGCAACTTACACATGAAAATAGACGAAATATCCCCCCACCCCTGCAACATTTTTAAAAAATCCGAATTTTTAATTAGGGTTTTTTTTTTTCATGTTTCTAAGAAAAATTCATTAAAAAAACATTGGAAGCACACGAATGCTATAAATATTATCGAAATAACTTTAATATTTGCGATTTTGAGTTCAAGAAAAGGAAGTGTTTTATCTTACAATGTGACGCGGTTTATGTCTAGATTTGCTATAAGAAAATTACCCTCCAACGTATTTGGTCCGACATTTAACACAGATTACACTTCATATGTATAGACCACATATTATAAATCATCCATCTAACTTATTGCAATTTTGAGATTATTCGATCACTCACACATACAGATTAATCGATAGTCGATCAATCGATAGATCAAAGATGAATTTACAGTTTTGTATATTGGAACAATATGCCAAATTGTACCCATCTATTCTTTTGTGTCTTTGCATGATCGTAGTTTCTCTGCAATAATGAATATGTTAACCACAATTTTTTTTTAACAATGTCCAAGTTTTTAAGAAAAGGATAATAATAATAATAAAAAAAATGTTTTTGTTGCAATTCAGGTGTTAAAAGTTCTGAGAATTAGCTTAAGGAACTTCAATTTTTCCATCAAGCGCAGAATTTAATTATATATCTCAATTGTATTGAAAATGAACATTCATTGCATGGTTAAGTCAATACACAATATTTATAAAAAAAATAGCAAATCAATAAATCTTCGTACATTACTTATTTTCAGCTTCGTAATTTTTAATAATGATTTTTAAAAAAAATTGGTGAAAGGTCTGAATAGAGACCTTTCACTAATTTACTTTGAATAAAGTAACTTTGGATTGGCAAAAAAAGAAAAAAAAATCGGATTGATAAAAACTCATCAGCCATTTCTATTCTTTCAGAGAGTTGAAATGATACCCAGTTTCGTTGTATCAGGTACATGTTGATACTGATACTCGTTTATACCTAGTACTTTTATACTTCCTGATAATCATGACTGATTCTTTTCCTTTCGGAATTCAATTAGGCTCTCGGTGGTTATCAGTTTCCGCACTTTGCTGAGATTAGAGTTGATTTTATATCTGGTTTCGCGGTAGCTAGTGTACATTGATACTGATATCTTTTTAAAAAAATTTCAAAATAAAAATAATATTTTTGACAAGGGAAGTTCACATATAACAACCAAAATTGAACCATACAAAAAAAATCAAATTATAAATTTGAAAATATTTTTATTCATGAGATATCTTTTCTAATAAATTTTACTTTAAACGTTTTTTTTCTATATTCTATAATCTATTCAAAATTCTTATTTTAAAATTCTAAAAAAAATCTTATATTTTAAAGAAATTTGATTCATTATAGAATTTATATCTATAAAGAATTTCTATAATGAAAATTTATATTTATTCGATAGAGAATGCAGTTAATTAATTTTAATTTTGCGCTTTGAATTTTACAGCACTATTGAAAAGAAAGTACCTTCATAAAACTTAAAAAATCAGATAACATTTTTATTTTTTATTTTTTAATATTTCGTCAGACGTTTATTAAGAAAATATTTTTGCTTTTAGTTTTGAGTACCTGATGCAAAGTTTCAGGTTTGAGTACCTGATGTAAAGTATCAGGTTTGAGTACCTGATGCAAAGTATCAGGTTTGAGTACCTGTTGCAAGGTATCAGGTTGATACATTGTCATCAAATCCTATTGCATCATAGGTAATTTTAAAGTTGGAACCAAAAATATGTGAAATTAAATATTTGATATCTTTAAACTTAAATTGTTTTGCTTTGGCTGTGGAACGAAAATAAATAAATAAATAACGTCAAATCTTCCCCGAATGTTACAACAATTTTTATTTAGGAAATTCACCATCTGCTGTTCTTGTGACAAAACATTGGACAGTAATTTCTACTATTATTGTTTGGGATTTTTCAGCTTAGTTGGAAGCGCATTGTCTGTATTTTTGCTGTAAACATTCGTTTTAAAACCGGAACTTATTCGAAACTTTTTGTCTGAAAACCGGAACGAAATATTATCTTTTATTGGATAAATTACAGATTTTTATAATTTCATATATGCCTACATGATTTAACTTAAGAATCAAAACTGCATGTGATTATGTAATCAGGAAGTGGATTTTTTTTAATTACCATTTTGTAGATTTTGGATTCTGTCTTGGAAACTTTTCTTAAGAGTATATAATTTGGGTATATAAAGTCGAAACAACTTCAGCACATAATTAATACTTTACTTTTCTATTATGTTTTGGGAAATCTGATTTATATCGAAATGTGTTTCTATTGCTTAACTGCGTCCGATTACCTTAAGAGTAATAAATTATTTGTAATAATTATTTAAATAATATTAGTTGCTAACAAAGAAGGGAAAATGTGTTTCCCCATTGTCTTAAACGGACACATTATTCAAAAATTGATCAAAATATAGATTTTTATTTTATTAACTTATTTCATTCTCTTTATCTTTCTATTCATAGAGGCAGAAATTCAAAATTTTAGCTTTAATATTTCAGAAGTTATTTAGATTTGTTATTTACAATAAGAAGTGAAATATCTGCGCAAATAAGAATTTCAAAGATGATTTTTAACCATAGATATTTTTCATTATGATAATATTTTTTAAATGCTGCTGTTCCGGTTTAATATAAATATTTTAATTTATTTGTTGTTGTTTATCATTATATATATGCTAAAAGATGCAAAATAAGATTGCGCTACATTTTCGCCTTTTTTCACAACACATAATTGAAAAATGTTATGATAACTTTAATATAAGACGTATTTTTCAAATCCATGAACAGTTTTGTATAGAATATTTTAGCTAATATACAAATGTAATTTGAAGTAAAAATATTCATATTTGAAAAACTGGTAGAGAAAAATAATGAATTTTTTTAAAAAAAATTTCATCTAAATAAACAGATCAAAATGTAATTTTCCCTTTAGATGATCTTATTTGAATGCTAATTTACAATAATATTAAAATATTTTCATAGTAGAAAATTTAAGGTATTAAATGTATTAAAAAAATTTCATAGTGTAAAAAAGTTAATGTATTAAAAGTATTAAAATATTTACATAGTATATATACCACATAAAATTTAAAAAAAAATGTTGTTCAAAATGTTAAGTTTTTCTTTAAAATATTATTATTACATTAATGTATAAACAGTTTTCAGTATTTTATGTTATTCATACAAACAGAGAAGATCGATCCATAATGTAGAATGCATTGAGTTCACATTTAAATTTTAAAGTTGGCAAACTCTCATGATGTAAGAGAATTATAATTATTGAGACACTTTCAAATTTCTTTTTTAAAATGGAACTAAAAATGTAATCATTGAACGATTCCATTTAACTTACGCTTAGGCTTACGATTCCATTTAACTTATGCTTTTTTTTTCTTTTCTAGCATATTTACATATGTTAAAAAATCCTACTACCGGTCAAATCGAAATAAAATTACCAAAATTTGGAGAGATAAAACAGAACGAATCAATATTTTAAGAATTCGTGATTCTTTTAAACAAAAATTTTCATAATTTATTCCTTTGAATTATATTGAAATAAAATTAAACTATTTTATCAATAAGTTTTAAATTTTTATACATATGATAAATATTATATTTAAATGAATTAAAGAATTTTATAAATTTAAAAATGGAACTGATTCAAATATTTCTTACAATCAAATTTCTTTCATTTATATATTGCAGTATGTGAAGCATAATTCTGAAGCAGAAGTATTGATTCCGTATGTTCAATAATTTTCATAATTCATAATTATTAAGAGAATAACATATACGAAATAAAGACATAAAAAATATTTTATGAAAACGGGAAAAAGTTATTGTAATAGTTTCATGCCTTGTTTTATTGGATTCTTTTGAAGAAGTGTTTGCGTGTTTAATATTAAGCAATTTAACTTTTTTTAAAAATTTTTACAATTATTTAACAATTTACTCTCACAAATTAGGAAAACCTCGAAAAAAAAATTCCATAATATCTTTTGAAATATAATACACATTTTCTTTTCAGAAAAGTTCTAAAATAAACAATTCATGTTTTGGTTTTTTTAAATCAAAAACATTCTTTGAAGTTAAGGAATTACTTTTTTCATCTTTTATTATTCTAAATAGTTAAATTCGTTTTCTTTAATCAAAAATTCATTAATATGTATACATACATTTCGAAAAAGAAAAAAAAAATGGAAAATTTCTAACTTACCCTCAAAGAGATGAATCAGAAAACACCTCTGCTTAGTCCAGTATTGTTGATTGTAAAAATCCAAAAGCGCCGGCGGGCACCATGCAATGACGCAACACGTAAAGCTCAATTTTGTCACAATTTTTCTGCATCAAACCACGTGTTCCGACAGCTCTAAAATCTATTCCTTTTAATTTCTATCTTTGCAAAGATGAGTTCCAAATAATGCACGCATTTATTCTTTTCTCAAACCATTCACTGAAAAACAATAGTATTCTTCATCTTATTTACATTCGTTCCAAAACATTGAGAGAGAATGGATTCACCGGAATCTAACGGAGAAAATCGTCTGCAGATCCTTTCCGCAGACGATTCGAACGACGACCGGAGAAGTGTGTGTCTATGCGTAACGGGAGGGTGGCAAGAGGGGTGAGGGACTCCAGTTGATGCGAGAGACCTCTGCCGATCGTTTGGAATTTTCGTCTTGTCGTCGTCTGCTTCAAAAATAAGCCATTGACCACGTGGAGTTTACTTCATTTATTTTTATTATTTTCTTTAAAAAAAACACGAGAGAAGGAGGATGAAGAAAGGGAGGAGTGGAGTAGAAAACAATCGGCCGTTCGAAAGGCGGCAACTACTAGGAGCAGCGATTTGATGGAATAACTGTGAGGGATCTACAGAAAATTGGATGGGAAGATGTAGATCGTTCTGTTTGTTTTCAAAAGTGATTGTTGTAAGTGGGAGAGAGTATTTTTTTGTTTGGTGAAGCTGATTTGAGGAATTGCTTTGAATATGCATTTCTAGTGGATTTATTCTTATTCAAAATAGTTGTAAGATAAATGTATATTTATTTCAAAAGAAAATTGAAATATTCTCGAGGAAATATATATTGTGGCGAATATTTTTTAAAGATTAAAAGAATTTTGTGTCTAAAGGGACTTTTTTTATTCACAAGAAGAAGGTTCTGCCATAAATTATTTACGAGTTCACTGAATAAAATTTAAGTACAAGTGTCTGAAATGTTGTTAGCATATTACAAAAAAATAACTATATATAAAGAAAAGGAAAAAAGAGTGATTACTTTCAAGATGAATGTTTTGAAATTTTTTTTACATATATATATATATATATTTTTTTTTTGCATAAAATAAATTTAAAAAAAAACATTTATAAAATCAAAGTATATTAAAAGGCAAAAGTTTTTTTTTAAAAAAATGGATAAAATATATTATTTTATCCATTTTTATTGATTTATCCATTATTATTCTAAAAAGGCATGCACAGTCTTTCTAGTTTACAATTTTATAAACTGATCAATATTGAAAATTATCGTGAAGTTATCGAAACTTTACAGATAAGAAAGATATTATTTATCCCTGAATTAAGAAATAAACTGTTTTTTTAGTCTGCAAATATTAACAGTCGACTGATAAATGACATAAAATGTTCAATTTTTCGCATAATAAAAGATTAAAATATTATTAAAATTAATTAATTACTTTAAATTATTTCTAAATGATCAAATCGCCTCTTCAGTATTTCAAGAACTGTAGAATGTACTGGAAAATTTTCTCTAATTTGAACAAAAAATATGCATTAGAGAATTTATAAAATTTTTCGTAGGAAAATTTTTGCAAAATTTAGTATTTGAGAAAATAGAATTTTAAGAGGCAAAATAGCATTAAAATGTGAGGTATGCAAATATATATAAAAAATAATGCAATTTCTCAAAAAATGAACTTAAAAGCTAATTTCGAGCAATTTTATAAAGATAACTATTCAGAAATTTAAAATGTTAAATGAAAAATATTTCAGATTTTATTACTGAAATAAATTTCTTTAACGTAGTAAACTACCTTAATATACCTCTAAATTGACATCTTTATAAGGGAAGAATCATATTTGTCAGAGCCCTTGCACATATATCGATATAAACAAACTTTTATGCTTGGAAATTAAAGAAGGACATTTAGAAAAGACAAGAACACATTAACTTTCTTTCACTTTTTTTACCCTGACTTGATCCCTTTTAATAGTATGCCAACGATGTATATATATTACAGAATAGCAATGAGAGTAGTTCTTCTTTTGGAAACTTTTATATATTTTATTTTGAAAGAATAAAATGTAATTTTTCTTTTTTGAAAATGAAAATAGTAATTCTGATTTCCAAATTGTTGCAATTGAACTATAGCCTTTTCTTTCAATCATTGTGAATTAAATTATTTTTCATTAAAAATCTTTTCATTATTATAAAAGCATGTGAAGTATAAATAGCCCTTTTAGATTTGACAATAAAAATATTATAAATGTTAAGATCCTTTTTCATTTTGTATTTTGTTTTAAGAACTTATCATTCGACTATTCGACTATTTAACGAACTCGATCCGCTCTTTTTTTTTTCTTCTTTTTCTCAATGTGCTTTGACAATGATCACTTTTGAATCTTAAATTGTTCGCAATTTTGAAATTAGACACAAATTTCCATCATCTAGGCTTTGGATTCGTTAATTAAACTATCTATACTCTTTGCACAACGAACTACTTATAAAGTAGTATTAAGTAATACTGTATCAGGTAGACAAAATTGACTAAAATGTATCAGGATCTTTTAGACTAGGAAGTATTAGAATCTTTTAGACTAAATTGTATCAGGATCTCATTATCAATTTTTGGACTCAATTGATACATATTGATAAAATAATTTTTTTAAATAAATGTGTGATAAAAAACTTAAAACTTAAAAATAAAATTAGATTATAAATGTTTTGAAAAGTCTTTACTTTTTAATGATGCTTTAAAAAATAAAGTATAAAATTAAAATTAGCAAACAAAATCGTAGATAACGAACAATTTGGGTAGAGGCAAGAGGCATTAAAGCTAATATCTATGAACAAATAGTATTTTAGTGCGTATTGACAAAATGGAAATGGTTACTGGGTGCAACAAATATAAAATTATCAGGTAAAATTTAACATCAGCATGATACTACAAATTCGGACATAAACATTAATTTTTGCGCAAGTACAAGAGCCGAAACCTAGTCTCATTCGAAGGGAGTCACCGGATCTCATTCTGAAGGAAAAAGATAAAGTAACTAACTAATTGTATCAGGTGTAATCGGATGTTAGTATGAATCTGTATCTGATATAGTAAAACCAGGTATTAACCCAATTGGATTCTACAATAGTAAAGACTTTTTAAGAAAATGCAGCATTAGAGACTCACGATTCAGCTTTAATCACATTATTCTTAGAAAATATCTATGTACAATGATGTTCAATAATAAGAAAAGACTTTTTAGTCAGTCAGAAGCATCCAACGTGATAATGTTTTAGGCTTTATTTGTCTATTTTTATTTTATTTTAAAAATTTACTCTTTACTGATAGTAAAGGTAATCAGCACACAAAAATAAGTAATAACACACTTTCTGAAACAAAGAAAAATATTTTTTTGTAAAATGCAATTAATATATTTTTAAAAAATTATATAAATAAAAATATATTAAAATTAGAGAAAAGATTACACATAAATACAACTGATATCAATAAACAACTAATTTTTTAAAATTAAAATGAGGTGAGAATGGATTTTATGCCTTAACAAAACGACTTTGGCGACAAATTAGTTCGCCGTGATTATTGTTTGTGTTTCATTTCTATTAAATTTCTTATGCGTAATTTTATGTTCATGATTCTATTAGAAAGTATTTTAAGCATCAAATTCTGGCAGATATTAAAATTTCATTATTTTATTAGTCCTTGCGTCTTTGGTGACCAGCTGATTAGCCGGTCATATTGACTATATTTAATTTAATTTAAATAGTTTACATGTAACTTCATGTTTGCGATTTCACTTTTTTTTTAGCTTTCAACAATAGAAGAAAATCACGTGATTTAATATTTGGTGAATCAATGAAAATATTTTGAATTTCGGAGCAACAATTGCTGGAAATTAGACAAAAAAATATTTAAAAAAAATTTCCAAAATTCAAGGAAAATTAGCATGACTAATTAATTGGTATCATTAAAAAAATCAATTTAATAAGATTTAAGCACTATAAGATTTACTTTTATGCAATAATATTTTCGGATATTATGGTAGGAAAATTCGAAATTTATCATAATTTTTGTTTAGTTAAAATCGCAATTAAATTTTTCATTAAAAAAAGTTTAGAATTTCCACTTTTTAAGGTAAATATATATCTAGTTTTGGTAGCTGTAGATCTAATTATCTGTCATATAGCATTAACATGCACAAATAAACTTTTTCCTTTATTATTGGTTGAGATATATTCAGATATTTGCAAGGAAAAAATTTAAATCCCTCTTAATTTTCAATAAAAATTCTAATTACAATGTTGAAAACCTTTTTTCAGAAAATATCCAAAAAAGTAACTGTGCGCTGAATTGTACAGAATTAGATCCAACTTTATGAAACACATTTCTTCGCAGAACTTTTAATTATGAATGTCACAATTTGCCGATATAATGTCAGCCTATTAATTAACATTATGATGTTAAAAATGACCTTAATGACATTCACAACATATCCACGTTTCTACTTCCAAAAATCTTTTTTTAAGCTAAATACAGTTTATCACGGACATTTATTTTACATTTATGTTACAGCTACAGAGCGGAAATACGGGAATATCCAGCTTTATTAGGATGATCCATAAAAGGATGAAAACTGTTTCATTTCTCACACTACCTAGTTTACATACTGATTATCTAATTAATATGCGCATCACGTGCTATGCATTCTTTCTAAAAATATATAACTGAACAAAAGCCTTTTCTGAAAGTAGGTGCATTTCTATAACGGTTTAGAAATTAACTACTGCGTCACAATTAGAGTGGATATAAGCTGTTACGTATTGTTTCCCTGCGAATTAGGTCTCCTTGAAAAGAATATTATTTTACATATTCAGTTATGGCTATCGAATGGATGCCGTCGAATCTAAGATTTCCTGTATTGGTGACAATAACGCAAGATCTCGAATATTCAAGAATCTTGACGACAGCTCTATTCGCATTAGAGAACTAGAGAATTAAAACATTATTTTTTAAGACATAGATAATAATGTTATGTTATCTTAGATACTATTCCAATAATGTTATTTTATCTTAGATACTATTCCAATAATGTTATTTTATCTTAGATATCTATTCCATTATCTATCTATAGATATCTATTATAGATTAGATATCTATCTATAGATTCTTATCCTAGATATCTATTGTAGAACATTATATGTCTTGCCACGAGTTCTATAAAACCCCGAGAGGCTGAGTGAGTCAATAATGAGTATTTGTGTTGAGCTTATTGAGTAGTCGATTAAATTATTTCTTTAAAATTTTGAACTCAAGTGAATCCTCTTTGTATGCTTTGTACTGTTGTGATTATTTATTAAGGATTTGTTATTTGTGAGTTTATTTATATAAGTGTTGCTTTGTGCATGCTTATTCTTTATTTTATTACCTATTTTTCATATTTTCTTACAGAGTTAGGCACCTTTATTCATTACTTAATCTGCTGGACTTTTCTTCATACACACAACAGATTGATTTTTTCTGTGACAATTGTATTTTGAAAATCATTGAAATGTAATATTGTATAAGATATCTTTACACTCTTTTAAAATTAATAGAGACCAACACACATACTGAGGATTCTTTAAAATTTGAATTGTTTGATAGTTTTTAGAATATTTCAGTATGTGCTTGACTTCCCATATTCAACCAATCGATCAGACAGAGATTTCAAATCGGACTTTATGAAGCATTATAGAATTGGAAATTTCCATGATAAGTATGATTAGGTTTATCATTTTGTCCGTCTTTCGTATTGAAAATTGGTATTTGTTGTTGTACAGAAAGACATTTTACTAAGTTACTGAATTCTATTCGATAAAAAACAAACCCTTGATCCCTTTTTTTGCTATGAAATCCTTGTCAAAGATAGAATGACGGTAACATTTTGCTCTTTCACTCTATTTCATGCGTTCACTTCATTTGAGAAAGTTATACTCTTTCTCTTTTGAATAGAAAAATTCTGGAAATGTATATCTTTGCTAAGTTTTCACTTTTTCGTATGAAATATATAACAAAAAATTGCTATAATCATCAAAATTCGATTTCGAAATTTTGATAATTTTCTACGTTTTAATCTCTCTCAATCTTATAAGTACATTTTTGGAATTAGGACTGTCAATGCGTCGATCTTTCTGTCTGCAAATACAGTAACTGAAAAATGTTTTGACCTAAATTGATGAAATTTGGTGTGTGGTTATTCAGTTGCGTTCATATGGAAATGAAATGGATGAAATATTGAATCTAGGGCATATCAAATATGGGGCACATTTCTTCAAATATCTATAAATATGTACAAATTTACACAAAATCTATTCAAAGGAAATTTTTCTGTCTGTCTGTTTAAGAGAGCATGACAATTACAAAACAAAATACATTTTAATAGATAGATAAAATCTGGTACAAAGTTTTAGAATCAAAGTGTAAATAAATAATATTACAAAAATTGATAATCGTCGAAAAATTTGAACTCAAGATTTTAACGAATCTTTACTTTTAAGACCTTCCTAAATTCAAAAAAACATAATCTTGGCATTATATCTATCTCAACTCAAAACCTCAAAACTATAACTCAACTAACTCAAAGTCTCAACTAAAGATGAACTAAGCGATAACTCGAAAACGCTTTGACCTAGACATATGAAATTTGGTATACGATCTTTACACCAAATTCTTAGATTTATATCAAATTTTTCAATGAAATCCATTCTAAGGAAGTTTGTCTGTCTGGCTGTTCGAGTGCAAGAGAACTCGTTAACCGAAAAGCGTGAAAAGATAGTTAAAGAAAGAAAAAATATTTAACATCAAGAATGTAGATTATTATTCAATTTTGAGCCAGATCTGTTGCAGAATTGACCGTCTGTCGGTCTGCGCTTTCATATGAATGGAAATATTGGGTTGTTCGGAAAGTAATTTCGTTTTTTACCGACAGAGGATTTAATTGTAATTTTTTGCACCCAACTTCACATTTAAGCCGTATAATTTTTATATGCTTTGGGAGCTCATATAGCAAGGCTTGTGTGTGAAAAATTCCAATTAATTCTACGCAGTAATTTTTGGTTGGTGCCCTTTTAAATATGGAGAGCGATAAGCAGCATTTTCGACATATCTTACTGTTTTACTACAGAAAGGGTAAAAATGCTGTTCAAGCCAGAAAGAAATGGACCGATGTGTATGGAGAAGGTGTGTTTACAGTACGCCAGTGCCAGAACTGGTTCCCTAAATTTTTTAGAAGGTAAAACCTTCACCTCAAATGAGGAGGTCAAAAACCACCTCGATCAGTTTTTTGGCAGGAAAGACCAAAAATTTTATGAGCGTGGAATTATGCTACTACCAGAAAGATGGCAAAAGGTGTTGAACCAGAACGGCCAATATATAATTTAATAAAGTATTTGTTTATTATACGAAAACTGTCTTTCATTTCCACACACACACACAAAAAAAAAAACTGAATTACTTTCCGAACAACCCAATAATTCATAGATAGGATATCTTAAATCAATGAAATTCGGTATTTGATCTGCTAACTATAAATCACGTATCAGAATTGTAATTCTGTCACACATTTTGGGTTTTAATTGGTCTGGAAAAAAGAGGACCGCAATATGTAATCGGTGTTCCGGTGCTTGTGTAATAACCGTATCCCAGCGCCGAAGATCGCTCTCTAATAAACTCTTTAGAAACGGCTAACTTCGCTAAAGGCTTTCTGTTAATACACAAGTTCTTGTTTAGAATATATGAAGAAGTGTCACAGAGAGCACTGCCGCTCGTTTTATTCTGCATTTTAGTTTAAGACGTGTATTTTCATGAGTTTATGTAGTTTGGAAGACGTCCAAGATTAGCATTTGTGATTTTCCATTTTTCTAAATATCGTTTTTTCTCCATTTTATAATTCTTATTATTCATACTTTATAGTAAGAATATAAGGAAATTTAATATATTAAGGAATTTAAAATGATAAAAAAATGTAAAATAATAAGGAAAAATGCCTTCGGGAATATTTCAGCGAAACCTTCTCGAATAAATCCAAATTATGCTGTTATTCTCCTCCGCATAAAAATTATGACCTTGAGTGGGGCTGTGGATGTTACAAATGCTCCCCACAAAAGTTTTCCGATTCAGTAGTATAAAGAAAAAAAAATCGGATTATGTATTTTGGAAACTCTATTTTCAGATAGATTAAAATAAAATAAAACTACATTAGCAGACGATAGATATTTCAAAAGCTATACTGTGGAAGCTGACTACAAAATAAAAAGAAGGGATAATTTGTTGCCTACGCATTTTGAGGCTTCAACAATTTGTTGCCTTCAAATCGCTTCATAAACCTCAAGCCAAAACAACATCATGTTCTCACATGATAACATGACACAGAACTAAAATTTCAGAAATAAGATCACATACCAGACTTTATTATTTAAAACGTTTTCGCTCTGAATTATCACTTTTACATGAATGTCAATGTTCAACGATCAAATAATTGATCGATTAGATTCAAATTTCGTTCAAAATTTGAGAGAAATTTACAAATTTCGTTGTAAGTTCATATACCACAGTAACTTAGTCTAGCTCAATGAATTTTTGAGTTATCATAATCATAGGCATCATCATCATCAGAAAGATATAATGCAAAAAATTTGTTTTTCGAACTCAGTGAGATTTGAAAAGGATTTGTCGAAATTTCAAATACGAATTTTTTGACGATTACAATACTTTCTTTATATTTAATATACTACCAGCTTTATAAATCTTTGTTTGAATTGGGCCAAATCCGTTGAAGTACGTCTGTCTCTCTGTACATGTGTGAATATAACTAAAAAAATCAAATGTTCTATATCTGTTGACATTAAATGCCCATGTTTATTATTTAAAATGGAGATACCAATTAAATTTTGAATAAAATTTTTCAAAGAACTGGTGGTTAGTCGATTTGAGCCTTGTCATACATCTGATCTCGATTTCTCTAAAACGCAATGCCAGATAAATGAAATTTGGTATGTTATCTTGTTGCTAAAATTGTAGCTATGTGTCAACCTTTGTTTTCGATTTGTCGGAAAAAAGGTGTTCGATATACATGTCCGGTTTTCTTAACTATGCAAAGAAGCACAAAACTCTCATATGCTTACATTGAAGGTTTCCTATCACATCCAGTCCAAACTGATTAGGAGCGAATTATGTTCTAGAAACAGGAGTATAATGTTTGTAGTTAGTATTTTTCTGCTGGATATTTGTACTGGCCATTGTTCCAAAGGTAAAGATGATAATAGCATTTTTCAAGGTTTCAAAACTAAATCACAAAAACCCACCATATAGTCGATAATAATCTTCAACGTACAAATGTTTTAAAGTTTTCCACTGACATCCATTCCAAATTAATTAGGAGCGACTTATGTTTTAAAAACAGAGGTATTATGTGCATACTAGTACCTGTATGAGGGTGTTTGTGCTGGTCATTGTTCCAATGCTTAAAGGTGATAGTATTATCTCTATTATAATTTTATTTATCTTTATTAAAATTTCTTAAATTTTATGAAATTTACATTTTATTTATCTAAATGCTTGATTTTATTAATAAAATTCTAATTCTGTGCAAAATTTTTCCATCGGCACGAAGTTTTGTTATAACAAGGTCCCGTTTTAAAGCAACAGTAGGTATATTTTTGGACGGACTTCGTAATTTTGAACCATGGTCAAATGGCGAGGACGACACCTGAATTGGCAATTTCCTTTCCACATTTCCTCACCACAACACCAGGCTTCGTTTTGGTTACGGTGCATTTGACATGCACCAGACCACTTACACTACGGTTCTTCGGGGGGAATCGAGTCTCGAATCTGAATTCCTCCAGTTCAGGCCACCAGTGCCACCTCAATCGATCCGAAAAAATCGGATTATGTATTGTTCATGTGTAGGACACTGAAAATAAAAATCTGCGTTCATGGCCTCACTCAAAGTTCACACTTTTATACGTTAGCACGAGGCCTTTTAATAGAGAATATGCGTGAAAATTTCAAAAAGTTCACTCCTGTTGGTTGAATTAGCGTCCTTCTTCCCTGAATTTATAGAAATTTCAGTTTCTTAAACAAAACATTTGCTTAGTATTTGGCCTTGAGATTGTTGCATTGTCGTTTCAAATGCTATACCAACTTAAAAGTAAGGAGAATACAGAGGATAAATTGATTTGACTCAAATATCCTTTTATTTATTACATAAAACAGAGAGAGAATTTTGATGTAGAGTTATGAGTCAAAGTACCAACCATTGGACGACACTCTTACTATTGAAAAGGATGTTATTTTATGGTGGCTTTTAAGCAATAAGTATTTATCAGATTCAGACAATTTTCGTGCTATCAGTGGCGTTCCAGTCCATATAGTTCCTTCTTGGACAGATTACATTTTTGGAATGATGCCACTTAGTTCTAAGTATTTGGATATCGATTGGCTAAATAGATTTTGAAATATAGAGAAGAGAAATAAAATCATGAAATCTCTAACTTTCTTTTTTATTTTTCAGTCTCATTTCCTAATGAGTAAAAATTAAGTTCTAATCAAGAGATTAAATCAAAAATTTAACTTATTTTCCACAGATATGATTTCAATTTTTGCTTCATCTCTGATAGAATTTTAATGTAGTTTCCAGAATGATTTTCTATATTTTCTTGAATGAGAATTTATTTAGTAATTCAGAAATTATTCTGAATTCTGTTTATCAGGAATTTTGTAAGAATATTTTTGAAATTAAAAAAAAAATTATTTCGTAGACCTCAAAATCTGTTTTTTTGTGACCGTATGTAAGCATAGTGTGATGTTTCTGAATTTTTTTAGCGTATTTATGAATTAGAGTTTGAACAAAAAAGAATGTAATAAAAGAATAATATTTTTTCATTATTTTTAATTTTTCGTATTATTTTAATTTCTTTATACATAGTATAGAGAGAAAGTATAGTAATCGACAAAAATAACCGAACTCGAAATTTGGACGAATCTCCATGTTTTAGGTCTCTCTGAGTTCGATAAATAGATTCTTAGAAAATTTCCGTCTATCTATCTGCGACAAAGATAACACAAACATGTTTTAATCTAAAGGGATGAAATTTGATATACAGTCTTTATACCAAATTTGTAAATTTCTATCAAATTTTGAGAAAATTCTGCTCAGAGTAAGTCTGTCTGTCTGTCAGTTCGAATAAAAGTTAACACGATTACAATTAGAAAGCGAAGCGAACAAAGCGAAAACAACTAGATATATACAATTTGATACACAAATTAGCAGCTATAGACACCTATCAAATTGCGTTGATACACAAATTAACAGCTATAGACACCTATCAAATTGCGAGCCAAATCCAACTACAGGTTGACCTCTCTGTCGGTCTGTACTTTTAGAAACATGTAAACGCGATAACTGAAAGTCACAATGATTTAAATATATAAAATCTTGTATGTGATTCTTTGACTGCAATTGTAATTTTGTGTTAAATTTTTGTTTCAATCGGTCGGGGAAAACGCATCTAAAACAAAGGTTCTATTTTCAGATACTAGTATAATTGCATGATAGGTATTACTTACCAAATAACTAGCCAATGATGACACGGTAGATTCAGTAAAAATGCTTAATTCGTGCCAGATGTTTGAATTTCGTAACTAATGCTATGCAAAAGTCCTTCAAAATATAGCTATTCGTCAAACTTTTGAACTTGGAATGATCAAATTTATCACATTGTTATTTTTGGACAATAAATAGTCATTAATGAAGGAATTTTTAAAGTTTAACTAAAAATTAATTGAAATGTTAAAGTTTTTTTAGCCATGAGATGGGATCGTATTATTGTACAATAAACATTTTCGCACTAAATAAAAATTATGTAAATAAGTTATTTATATTTTTTCCATGTTCTTTCTCTAATCACAATAAATCTTTCAAAATGCATTTAAATGTATTTTGCAACATAATTTTCAATAGTTTAATTACTGCATATATAAACAGTCACCTTAAGATGATATGAAAAGCCCATTTTGCACATTGTCATTACTATAATTAGTAATACATTTTTAGAAATATTATAAAGATAGACAAATCAAGCCTAAAACATTATCATGCGAGCCGACATTGCCTAGTATTTCTTTTATGCCATCTATCTTACATCTTCATTATAATAAGAGCTCTCTAATTTACCTACAAGAATATTTTAGAGAACTTTACCACAATAAAAAAAAATACAAAATTGTCGTGAAAAAATGGATTTTAAGAATATTTTAGAGAATTTTACCATTATAAAAAATACAAAACTGTTTTTAATTGATAAAAGGGTTTCGACGATATTTTAGATTAATTAACGTCCCATTTGAAAACTGTGGATGGACTATTTGGGGATTGACTTTTTATTTTTAAAATATGGTGAAATGTTATTCTCTTTTCATACACATTACCGTGTCATAAGGAGAAAGATCATTCCTTCTTATATAGACAGAGAAAATATTGTAGTTGTGAAAAAATTTGAATTTGTGACTGTGACGGATCTCCAAGTCTCAGATATTCTTGACTCTGAAAAATATATTTAAAAAAATTATGTCTGTACGTGAAACGCGATAGCTCAGAATCGAGTTTTGAGATAAAATTAGATGAAAGATAGTTTTGAGATAAAGATAGATAAAATTTGATATCAGATTTCAAACCTCATTTGTAGATTTCTATCAAATTTTGATCGAATTTCATTCAAATGAAGTCTGTCTGTCCAGCTATTCGAACAGAAGTGAAAACGATAACTTAAAAACGCAAAGAGCTAAATAAATGAAATTTGGTACATAAGTTTAACATCTGAAATGCAAATTCTTTTCAAAGTTTGAATCAATATATATTTATCAATTCTTTTCAAATTTTGAATAGGGTAATATGACCCTCGGGCTGTACTTTCGCATGCATGTTAACGCAATAACTCAAAAATACGACTAAATAATAATGACTAATAAATTAAATTTTCTTATGTGGTCTCTTTACAATAATTATAGTTTTTTGTTTATAGTTTATTCACTATTCATGTGTTTGTGTATTAACCGCATGCCAGTGACAAATCACCAAAGTTTGTTCACTAGAGTCAGTAAAAGTACTTGATTCACACCAAAAATATGTATTTCGTAACTATTGTTCGCCAAAGCTAAACAAGGCATTCATGGACTTGTTCGAACCTTATACGGGTGGGTGTTTAGTTTAGTTATATTAACACCCCGTTGTAAAGCAATACTAGGGTTATTTTGGGACGGACCTCGTAATTTTGAACTGCAGTCAAATGACGAGGACGGCACTTGAGCCAACATCCTCCCCCGGTCCACACCACACCAGCGGGGTGGGGCGTTGAGCCCTGACGGATTTAACATGCAACAGACCCTCTTACACGACGGTTCTTCGGTTGAATTTGGTCTCGAACCTCGGACCCTATGGCTCACGAGCCGGGACTTTACTACCAGGTCGGCCACCGTGGCCCTTTATGCGGTTGGAATAACATATTCGGTCAGTATGCAAGAAAGTTTCAGTGGAAGAAATTGTTTCCACTGATTTTTTAGCGGGTTGGTGGAGGGAACGAAGAAACAAACAAACAAAAAACATGGAAGACAAGAAGTTTCCTCTACAAAACTGGGTCTCAAACCTGTGCTGCTCTGATCTCTAGACTGAAATCCAACCAGTAGTCAATAAGGTCGCCATGGCTTTCTTGTGATATGAATTTGACCTATATGCTTATTAAAAGCTTCAATTGCAAAACATCATTTCCTAATGTTATTAGAAGTAAAACCCCACTTTTAACTCTAAATTGAGCATCTCGTAGACAATCAAATATGTTCTCATTTTAAGGTCAAAATTAAAATGGCTTAACAAAAAAATAGCAGTTAAGTAAAAAAATCCTTTTAATAGTGTTATAATTTTACGTCTATCGAAGGCATCATTTTAAAACTGCACAAAATATAAATCATTTGATTCATTTGTTATCGGAATTATTATCACGTGACGGAATTTTCAACATGACTTTTCATGCTAATCATCATCAATTTTTACTAACATAATATAAATTTTTCAAGGACAGTTTAAAAGAAGCTGCGTTTTTATTAGATTATTGAATCTACATTGTATATTATAATTACCATAAAATTTTGAAATCATTTTTTTTTCTTTCAGATTACATGCTTTCTAACTTCCTCTCAAATTAAAACATGCTCATTTTGAAGTACATATTATTGTTGTTATAATAAAAAGCGAATTTTTAAAAACAGACAAATGAAGCCACTTTATCATGCTACGAAGTTCTGGACGAGAGGTTTGAATCTAATTTTTTTCTATTTGGTTTTAATCCCGTTTTACATTATTTTTCTGCTCATATGGAATCAAAATTTTGTTGAATATTAATTTATTAATTTGTAATTTAATCCTGAGATTACAAAAATAATGTATATTCGTAGAGAAATTGGACATTTCAAAACTATTCTGCGTTAGAAAATGTATAGAAAAACCGCTTATAAATTTCCATCTACATAAACATATCAGTACTTGTGCTAAAGAAATATCAATTAAAAAGTACTTGCACTACAAACATATCAGTTAAAATGTACTTGCTCTACAAATATATCAGTTAAAAAATCAGTATTTGAGCTTTCTTAGTTCAAAATCCTAACCTTTAGTTTAAAAGAAAAAGAAAAGAAAAGAAACTTAAGGTCCAGACTATCCATTCTGAATACCACCCATTCTTCTCAATGACCAGGGAGCGGGGACTGTCCTCTCCACAACCCCTAAAAAAACCAGAACCATCCCTCTTCCCCCTCTGGTCAGTTCTCCAGTACACAATTAGGGCATCTTTAACCACAGCCTTTGCATCTGCATGCGTTGCGTGGTCGAAGTCTAGGGAAAGGCAACCAGCTGCGGAGAAGTTGTTGATCGATCAGAACAGACTCTGGCCAAGAGATAATGGTCCTTTGGGGGCTTGCACTGGCCTCCCAGCCTCACGCACACATAAAACCGAGACTTCTACTTCTACTCCCTTCTGTCCCTTTCTTGTTCTTCTGCCGACCACCCCCGCGACGTCCCCCCACTACCAGGCCCGATCATTCCTTGTTTTGTTGTTGCTGCCTCAGATGTTGTTTGTTGCGCAAGTCGTGGGCATCTATCTAACCGGAGAAATAACACCGCCGGATGTTATTTGGTCGGGCTCTTAGGACTCGAACGGATTCCTCTTTCCTCTTAATTCACTTAAAAAGGCAGTGTTTTCTCCTTTTACTCATTTTCTCATCCCCAGCCTCGTCTGTATTTCCTGGGAAATATTTGTCTGGGTCTGGAATTTTTTTTCTTTCCTTTCTGAGACTAGATTTTTTTTTGGGGGGGGGATGCATGATTGAGGGTAATGGGAATCCCATTGCAAGAAGAGAATGTCCATTTGTCCTTCTGAGAAATATTGGTTGAAAGATCCTGGAATAGTTATGAAAGTATTCATTAGTTTGTAATTAGACCATTAGAATGCAATTACAAGCATGAAATATCGTATCTGTTTGTTGGATGGGAGATTTATTTCTGTAGTCTTATACAAATACTGATACAGATTCAGCAAATAAAAATCATCCATTAAATTGATATGATTTCCTCGAATATGGTGCTGCTAATGCTGAAACCAAACCAGAATTTAGATAAAGCTAGTTAACAAATCATGTCACAAATCTTTTAATCTGTAGATGAATCTCTATTTAAAGAGTATTCTCATTTCTCATTTTAAAAAGTACCTTATAAAAATATCGTAAATAGATATTTGAAAATTATAATATAAGAACGAGAAAGAAATAAACCTTAAAAAGGTTTAGAATTTAGATTAAGAAATTTATAAATCGTTAAATGTATAAGGATTTTTCATCTATAATCAAATCTGCATTTACCGAAAGCCTCAAAATTTCATTTAACAATTTCGTTATGAAATATTATTTTAAATACAGATTTATAAATTAAGTCATAAAAATGAAAAAATTCTTAAAAACTGAAGCATACTTATCGACATCGACATCAAACACATATTCTAAATTGCAAATATGTGCTACAATCCTATTTTAATCAAGTTTATTATGAAAGGTTAGAAGTTATTTATTACAGGTGTGAATTTAGCATTTCTACTGAAACTATCGTGTAATCTTTTGCGAATTATCTGGCGACTAATTCCTGGCATGCGGTTAATAGTATACGAAGATCGAATTTTTGTTTTAGACGCTTTTATCCATTCGATTGAACCAGAAATTCTTCCCAAAACTACAAAATGTAATATATTTAAATCATTGCGTCTGTGAATCATCGCAATGATTTTACTGTCTATCTTTACATATTTCTGAAAATACAGACAATTAAACGATTAATCCATTATTGAATTTTGGTCAAAATTTGACAGATGGCTACAATGTAGATGTTAAATCTGTGCACGAATTTTATCTGTCTGGCTTTCTTTATTAATTGCTATCGCATTAACTTATATTCGAATAGGCAGATAGATAGACTTTCCCTGAATGGATTTTTCTGAAAATTTAATTGAAATTTAAAAATTTGGTGTAAGACCATATATAAATTTCATCCGCCTCGTTCAAAACGTTTTTAAGTTATCTTTGTCACAGACAGAAGAAAACTTTTCAAAAAATAGGTTTTCCGAATTTAGAGAAGTCTGAAACGTGGAGATTAGGCAAAATGTTGACTTCGAATTTTTCGACGATTACAATAACATCTCTATAGTTTAGGAAAAATTAGCTATATATGCTAAAAAATTATCTTTCATATTATAAAGGGTAAATAACATGCAAATGTCATATAGTAATAAGATTCTGTAGAATTTTTCATTTAACAGAAGATTTCCTCAAATGCATGTTAATTGAACTGAGATTCTTACGCATTTACTGGATAAATAGAGATTTAAAAGAATAAAAAAAAATACTTTCTATATGCAATTTTTTTTAATATAAATATTTTATTTTCCATTCATGCATTTTGTCAATGATTGTTTTAAAGCTGCTCCATAAATAATAACATTGATTAATGTTAATAATAATAATGCTCTATAAAAAATAATAATAATGTTAATGCCACTTAAACGTTTTTCTTCCTTTACTTTTAAGAAATGTTTGATATGTAAAATTTATAATGAATATAGGTAAATTAAATTTATTTTACTTACATTTCAAAACTCAAGTTATATTTCCAGTGATGCATTATCAGACAAACCATCGTATCTTTTACCGTTGCGGACAGCTTGTTTGATAAATATTATTTTTAACATATCTGAAAAAAGAAAGGTAATATCCTGAAATGAATGCAATAAATAGAAGCATTAACAACATGTACTGGATAGCTACTAACAAGAATTGATAAAATAAAGAATCAAGAAATGTTATATCGATTTAAATAGACATTATCACACCATTTCAAATATTCAAAGGAGATAAAATAATGTTTGTGATTTTTTCTGTTTCAATGTTTTTCGTGAACGTGGAGAAAGTTACAGAATCATTTGTATGTTGATGAACAGAGGATGGAACAATAAGCTATCTCTTGTGAAGTGAAAATACAGAGGAAAGTCATGCAAGGGCTTTAGAAGCAAATTTAAAGGTATTAAGTGCGTGCAAGTACCTCTCCTCTTACACCAAAGAACGACATAGCTAATTATCGTTAAAATCCAATTAATGAGCAAAGAAATATTCACGGTAATTAAAAAAATTGATAGATTAAGTTATTAATTAAACTAAATATCATTTAGTTATGCATTTGTGATAATAATGAATGAATTTCTAAAATTAAAATTTTCTAGTAAAACACACACACACACACACACACACACACATGTTAGAGAGCAAAAACATATAATTTTGAGTACCATATTATTTTTAACATATTATTTATAATAATGTTTGAGTAACTATAATAGAGAATTTTGTATGTTGCTGTACTTCAAGGAAGCTAAATTAATTGATGACGAAAATTGGACATGATGCTGCAGTTCGGAAATTTCGCTCTTTTAACTAAAATATATATATATATTTCTATTTCTCTCCTTACAACTGGATTATGTTATTAATAATACTTCAACGACATTTTCGATTTATTATCGATAGTCGATTACATTCAGTTTCTTTCCCAACTCCGAAAGAAAATAGCTTGTCTCATATTGTGCGTCGACGTAATCTTATGAACAAACCGAACATTCGAGTTACTATATATATATAACCAAATCAGTAAAAATACCAAGTCAATATTAGCGAAAAGAAGAACAAACAGAAAAAATCCCTTATTTGAAAAATCCTTGCCTGAGGGTGACCCTTGAGAAAGTATTCAGGCCAGAATCTTAATTTCTTCCTTTTTGATTCTATATTTATTCTTTTCGTTTGGCATTTTTACTGATTTGGTTAAGTTCATTTGTAGTTTTAAGTCCAGGGCTAGTAGCAGCATTAGCGCTCTCTAAATACAAAGGTATCGTTTTTAGTTTTATTCAGAAATAATCTTTAATTTTTTTAAATGTTTTCAGAAATAAATTTTAATTGAAATTGAAATTAATTAATTTAAGATTTTCTTATATATATATATCTTGTTACAAATATCTATCTGCCCGTTGATAACGTTTATCTAAAATATAAAAATCTCATGTCACGGCGTTTGTGTTCGTACTCCTCCGAAACGGCTTGACCGATTTTTATGAATTTTTTTATGTTTATTTGGTAGGTATGAGAATAGGTCGTAAAGTATATTTCATAACGCTAGGCAATTAGGATGTTCCTATCCACGTTCACCGTATGCTGATGAGATGGACGCTTGCTTGAAATCATCGCCACTGTGACGTAATGTTGAAAAAGTCCAGCTAAAAATAAACACGCGCGTCAAAATGCTACAAGATATATCTGTGACACATTCTCGGACCAATGATTAGATATCGGCTATTGAAAAGTTGCTGTCTATAAAAATACTCTATATATAAAATTGCCCACTAATTTCTGCACTATCGTTGATTCACAAAATGCTCTCATTGACCGTATATTTCCCGATGTACGCACAAAATACATAAATCATGCGTGGATGGCAGAAAGAGCCATCTTGGCAGCAAAAAATGTGGATGTCGATGATTTAAACTTCAAGATACAGCAATCGTAGCCAGGCGACAAGGTATCATACAAATCGATAGATACAATTTGCGATGCTAAAGAAACTGCAAATTATCCAATAAAGTTTTTGAGCTCACTGGATTTGCCAGGCATGTCACCACACCTTCTACGACTGCAATTTGAATCTCCGGTTATTTTACTTCGGAATTTGAATCCACCACGGCTGGTCAATGGCAAAATTGATGAAAAACGTTATCGAAACCACCATTTTGAAAGGCACATTACAAGCCGAATATGTTTTGCTGCCACGAATTCCAATGATTCTCACAGACGTGCCAACTGAATTCAAACGCGTTCAGTTTCCTATTATATTGGCATTCGGAATGGCAATCAATAAGTCGCAAGGCCATTCGATGTCTGTTTGCGGCTTAGATTTGGGCACTCCATATTTTTCAGACGGACAATTATACGTGGCATGTTCTAGAGTTGGCAAACCATCGAGCTTATTTGTGTTGGCTAAATACGGACTGACAAAAAATATCGTACACTCAATTGCTCTTCGAAATGAATATTGATTTTCTTTATTTCATTTTTATACTTTAGGATAAAAAATATATTACTTTTTTCACTTTACGTTTAACTTTTAAGAGATCAAACAATGTATATGTTCGTTACGTTAATGAAATACATTTTATTGAAAAAATAAATGGTTGGTGGGTTTTTTTTTATCGGTGATCATCGTCTACAGCGCTCCATTCCCCTTTCTGTCATAGATCCCATCCCCACACACTTACAATACATTCGTTATTTTTTAATTAACAACCAAAATATTCACTAGAAATAGTTTATATGGCATAACAACGTTTGCCCGGTCAGCTAGTATTGATTATAATTATTTAATTTTTTTTAATAAGCCTTTTCCCTTCTTTCCTTTCTATAATTCTTGACAAAGAGAATTCCATCGCAATAATTTTAAAACTGATAATTGAATTCATGGAATATTAAGCCTATCAAAAATGGCGCCTTAATTAGTTCCATACGGTTTGGTTTATTTTGATACCGTTAATATTGTTTACAAATGCAACAAATTCTACTCAGTAAGCCTTTTTCGTTTCTAGATGTCTTGCTGTTTCCTTTCTAAAAGTCTTGACAAACAGAATTCCACCGCAATTATTTTTTTTAAAAAATGATAATCAAATTCATGGAAAATTAAGCATAGAAAAAAAAATGGCTTCTTAATTAGACCCGTACAGTTTGGTTTATTTACAGGACAGGACGGAAAGACGAAAATTTGAGGAAAATATGTTCAAAAAGACCGCTCGTACCATCACAATCCTGATCGTTTTCCCTCAATTTCAAGGGTACGGAAGCGACTCTCTTTTTTTTGCCTGCAAAGTTAGTCCAATCCAGCTTTTGTATTTGTATTAACACGACAAGTAGCATGTCTAGGCGCAGTAACTCACAAATTGTTGCACGAACACCCTGGACGACAGAAGAACGACTCCTTTGTTGGAGGTTATGGGTTTCCGTGAGATTTAAGCACGAATAATTCAGCCAGGAGGACTGGCGAGGGGGGATTATAAAATGGCTACTCGCTACGCTTTGTTCGTTAACACGGAGACAGGGTTATTAACTCGTGTATTCTATCGACTGGGTATGTGTTCTTCCTCTGCAGAACGAGCGTGTTATGACGGAGAGGTTCTTGGTGCGCATTGTAAGAAAAGTTTTCGGCCTGATGCAGTGATGGATTTGAAACTAGGCAGCTGTCTAGGATCGCTTGGCTGATGGAGGATCGAAGTAGATCAATTTTAAAAATTGTTATTAGCCCAGTTGCAGAATAAATATATTTGTGAAAAATACAAACTGAAAGTTCTAAAAATAAGAATGCTGTGAATTTATAATATGTAAGAATAGTATCGGTACTTAGTCAATTATGATGAATCAGATGGAAGTATGTTACATTCTATTCATTTAGTACAGTATTTGATGTCCAGTAGGCATAAGGATAAATAATACCGCGTATAAACGTAAATGCCAATTAGTAAAAAAAAAAAAAAGGAAGAAAGAAAAAGAAGAAGCAGCAGCTCCACGTAGCCTCATTGAAAAATTTCATGTATAATATTCTCAATTATTTCTTAAAAGTCATAGACAAAAAATAAAGACTTTAAGATTTCTAGTCGGAAACATCCTAGCTATGATATAGACCTGATAATAATAATATTTCAGACCTGATTCGTTTGTCTTTATATAATTATCTTTCTAAGTCACTCATAACAAGTTACGATTCACATTTAAATAGTTTTTAAAATGTCTCTGTATAGTAATTTGCTTTGCAAAAAATGACAATATTGAAGAAAGGCGCCACTAATTTGATCAATTTTTAATAAATAATCTAATCGAAATTTTGAAAAAAATTTATTCAGTACTTACAAACGAAAAAATAATCAGGGGAAAATGTAGCCCTGTATTGAAAGATTTTACCATCATTCGTATGACGCATCGTGCAACTTACAGATAATATGCAGTTTATTAACATTATACTATTACTTTCTTGTATACGTAGTTTAGTGAAAATACAGTAATTGTCAAAAAATTCGAACTCGAGATTTCGAAGAATCTCTACGTTTCAGACCACTCCGAGTTCGAAAAATACATTTTTGAAAAATGTCTGTCCGTTTGTCTGGTTATGACGAAGATAATTCAAAAGCCTTTTGAGCTAGACTGTTGAAATTTGGTATACGGTATTTAAACCAAGTTTCCAGATTTCTATAAAATTTTGAGTAAAAGTTATTCAGTAGAAGTCCGGCTGTTCGAATATAAGTTAGCACGATAACTACAAAATGAAGAGCTCTAGTTAGATAAAATTTGGAACACATATTTAACATCTTTAGTATAGACACCTGTCAAATTTTGCGCTAATTCCAATGATGGGTTGACTGTCTTTCGGTCTGTACTTTCAGAAACATGTAAACGCGATAATTCAGAAACGCAATGACTTAAATATATCAAATTTTGTATGGGATTTTGTGAATACAATTGCAGTTTTGTGTAATATTTTTGTTTTAACTGTTGAACAAAACGTGTCTGAAACACAAATTCGATTTTTTAATACTATTGTTGCATCTCGTGGATTAATCGCCAAATAACTCGCCAAGCGCCAATGTGATCGGTTCAGTAAAAATGCTAAATTCATGCTAAAAGCTAATATTTCTTAACTATTGTATGCTAATACCATGTAAAGTGTTGTCTGGCATAAAATGTTTGTTAGCTAGTATGCGGGAAAATTTTGGGGAGACCACCCCTGCTTATTTATTTATGTTTCTTGTATTCTTCTTTCTTCCTTCTTGAAATTTTTATAATTAACTGTCTCATCGTCTCTTTTTTTAATTTTTGCTTTTTTTTTCTGGATTTCATCCGATACTCTCTGTATTTTTCATTATCCACCCTCACAGAATACCTTCAGAAAATCTGGTCACTTTACTATTATTTTAAATAGGAAGAAGACGAGCATAATTTTTAATATATTTATTTTTTTCCCATTCGGAATAGAGTGTACTTAAATTTAAAGATAATATTTATAATTTTCAAAGAGCATCAATCATCGTGTATTAAAACAAATTTCGTAGATTCTCGAAATAGGACAAATTGGAATGATGAAATTCTGTATGTGGTCCAAAATTCTAGATCATCTGCATCAAATGAATTATAAAATTTCTGAAAAACACACAATGTTTATTTTAGTGTATGTGTCATGTATAATACGTTATTCAACTTCGGAAGGAATTTATCTGGAGAAATTATACATCTGGGTTTAGTTAAAGACATAAAAGCGCATGGCTGTAAAATATATCAATATATCTCCAATTCATATCTTAAGAAGAAAAAAATTAAATAAGACTCACACGTTTATTTCGAAACATTGTAATATGATAATGTTTTAAGACAGATCAATCTATCTTTATATTGTTCTAAAAAAACTGACTTTTTATTATATAGCAACTATAACGATCATTCAAAAAATGTATATAACATAGTTATTACACAAACACAAGTACTAAAATAATAATATAATTGTAAAATATAATTAAAAATATTTTTTTTATTTTTTAAATTTAAGCAAGTATGCCACAGAAATAAAACTAGCATTTCTAAATAAAATATAATTTTTAAAATTTTTAACTGATGTAATAATAATTCTTGTACTATGCTCAGAAGTTATAGCAGACTTTTAGTTCATATCTGTCCAAAAGTAATGATACCAAATGGACTATTTTCTAAACAGTTTTTAATAATTTTTTTCCATTCTTTATGTCTCAATTTAACAATAATATGCTAGCCTAAAAGTCTTCACATGCTTAAAAAATATTGTATGTTTATGTTGCAGAAAGTTTAATACATTTCCATCAACCGAATTCCGATTTCAATTAGCAAAAGCATTCGAATTGAGTCTTAACATCAAAAAGAAAAACAACATCTGTATCACATTCCTTAAGTTGGAGTTTTCCTGTTTTTAAAATATATTCTTTGTTGAAAGTGGAGTACCAGATTGTTTACAGAAATTTCTGGTCTTCAAGACAATCCTAATCTTATGCAATCTAAATATTTATCAAATACTAACGTACGTGGCCCCTGAAATCACTCTTATTATTTACTGCTGAATGGCAACTGTGAAATGTAAATAAATCACTGTAAAAAACATTTCAGACTGCTTCACTGAGGGATTTAACAGCTACATTTAATTTAATGCTTAGTAAATTAATGGAGTTGCGAGATATTATTTAAAATGCTCTGGGAAGGGTTGGAATTCCATTAAATCTCGGAAAACAAGATGCAACAAAATAGGTTTAAAGAACCAAAAAATAATCGCTGAGATTTAATTATTCTATATTAATCTGTAACTAGTGCAAGTGGTTTCCCTACAACTTTCTCGCATATTCTTTAATAAACTTGTCGTACCAGAGAACCCTATGGTATTGGCGTACAATAGTCGAGAAATATTAATTCAGCATTTTCACTGAATCTATCGTGTCATACTTGGCGAGACAGTTGTCGATCAATCCCTGGCATCCGTTAATAATATCCAATAATCGAATTTGGGCTTTAGACACAGTTTTTTTTTAACTTTCTAAATTGATTGAAAGAAAAATTTGATTCAAAACTGCACTTGTAGTTGTAAAATTTTATACCAATTTTGATATATTTAAGTCATTGCATTTCTTAATTATTGAGTTTACATGTTTCTGAAAGTACAGACCGACGGATGGTCAACCCCTTTTTGAATTTGTCTCAAAATATGATAGGTGTCTACACTATAGATGTTAAATCTGTTTACTAAATTCTATCTATCTAGATGCCTTTTGTAATTATCTTATTAACTTATATTTGAATAACCGAACGGATGGACTTCCTCTGAATAGATTTTACTCGAAATTTGATAGAAATAAGCAAATTTGGTTTAAAGACCGTATACCAAACTTCAACTGTCTAGCCCAAAGCGTTTTTCAGTTATCATTGTCACAGACAGACAGGTGGGTATTTTCTAAAAACGTGTTTTTCGAGGGAGATCTAAATCGTTGGAATTCGCCAAAATCTCGAATTCGAATTTTTTGATGATCACTATACTTTCTCTATATTATGTAAAGTAAAAAAAGTCAATAATCTATCTGTTGATGGCCAAAGGCAGCTAGTTTTATTTAACTTCAAAAGTTTCATGCTTATATATACTCTTTGAAAGACTTATTTATCCTTTTCTGATAATGATGCATTACAAATATTTCGTTTATAACCGTTTTAATTGTCCCTGTTTTCTTTACAAATTGTTAGCACAAATACCAACAAAAGTTCAAGACATCGCCGAAATATAGAAAGAAAGGGATGCAACAAGTAGAATAAGTTTGCCACTCCATTTACTATATTCCTTTCTTTTTATACACTCATTTCTATTCCACTCGAGATGTTTATTGATTAGTAAAATTTACGTTCCGTGCCATCCATTTAAAAAATAAAAAGACTGCTACTGGAAAATAAGCCAAATACTATAATACTCTCCCCTCCCCTGTTCCCCTTTTTCCATAAAAGTGCATCGAAAGGCAAGGATGCGAAGCTATGCCAGGAATTCAATCGCTTAAGTGATCCGTCAGATGCAACGGTAAAAGTAGAGCACAGACCGGTCAGCTTTTTACGACGACGCTTCTATTTAAATGTAAAATGTAAACTACCCGTAAAGTTTACGGGCTTTCAATTTTCAATTCCATTGTAAGAAATATCGGGGGCTGTATAGCAGATGAATATTCTCGAATTTAGGATTGTATTTCTCAATCATTTGCCTAAGTTATTGACTCTCTCTATATAAATGGATATTGCTTGTATGTCTATCATTTAAATCTACAGATTTTGTTCGGTTTTGATGAAATATGGCACAGCGTTTATCAAGGCAATAGGATGGTCATGGTCAACATACCGTCGAAAAATAATTGATTAAAATATAATTTTAAAGTAAGCAAATTTTTAATTTTTATAAATGTATCACTCCTCCAAATATTATGTCACAAAAAGGGTTTTAAGACTAGTTTATTGATGACTAGCTTTCACTTTTTGTTTTATTTATAGTATATAAGTATTTCTAATCTGCACGTTATATTTTGTAGTGGGCTGATTCCGTCAAATTCATATTTGTAAGTTTCACCAAATATCAAAATATAATTTAAACAAGTGCATTCTTCTTTAATAGTTTAATAGCAAGAAAAGACAATGAATAAATTGAGCTGAATTTCTTTAAAAAATGGACTGGTCTCCACTAGCGGCTTAAATAATAATAATAATAATAAAGAGTCTGAAATAAACACTTTTTATTTGATATCATTTTAAAATGAATCTTTCAACTTGAAGCTGTGAATTGTGTCGTTTTGAATTTTCATCTCCATTGGCTATCTACTAATATAACTATTCTAAACTGCCTGCTCTAGAGAATCTGGCACCTCAGTATCCTAATTAAGTGTTCCTAAACATATTATGTAGCAAAAATATATAATTAATCAAATGTTTGATTGCGCAGAAAGAGCCATACGTTTCTTGATTAACGCTTTAGAATATGTAAATAAGCATCTTTTCGAAAACGGCCTTGCAAGTCGATTTCTGCTCTTCCTCTATCATATAAATGACTGATTTTAACGTTTACATTATAAAAGGGAATCTTTTCCTATTCTATATATCTATTTAAAAATGAAATAAATATATTATGTAGACCTATTCAAATTGAAATAAATATAATAAATCATATATAATCGCTTGGCACTTTTTAATATCAGTGTACTTATAATAACTTAGAAAAGCAAGTATCAATCCTTCCACACACCTGCATTAATTGTAAGACACATTTTGAAATCTTTTAGTTAACATGAAAGCTTATTATCCTTACGTATCACCAAAGAGGCTCATTCAAGAGGATTTCCCATTTCTCTTCAAAACACAACTTCACTGCGTATTCTCTACACACACACACACACACACACACACACGCACACACACACACACACACACACACACACGCACACACACACACACACACACACACACACACACACACACACACACAAGCACTGTGTTTTCTTAACCCTAACTACTACACTCAATTTGATAATTTCTTTAAAATTCGTACGAAAACTTATGAACTCCTACATAAGTCATCAATGATTGTTTGTTACTCCAAATATATTACATTTTCGAGAGGAATCTGATTTCCATTTCACCATGCAGTCCTTATAGGGAGAAAATTTGTCAGAATCCCACAATTTTTTCTTTTGTGTATACGAAGTGTAGAGAAAGTATTGTAATTATCAAACAATTAGAACTCGAGATTTTGACGAATCACCACGTCTCACACCTCCCTAAATTCGAAAAAGACATTTTTGAAAAATGTCTGTCTGTCTGTGACAAAGATAATTCAAAATCACTCTAAGCTAAACGGATGAATTTGATGTACATCATCTTTACACCAAATGTTTTAGATTTATGATCAATTATGAGCAAAATCCGTTCAGAGGAAGTCTGTCTGTCTGTCTGGCTGTTCGAATATAAGTTAATACGATAACTACAAAACGAAAAGTGCTAGATTCGATAAAATCCAATATACAGATGTAACATCTATATTGTTGGCGTCTATGAAATTCTGAACTAAATCCAACAAGTGTTGACTGTCTATCTGTCCGTACTTTCAGAAACATGCAAACGCGATCATTCAAAAACGCAGTAACTTAAATAAGCCAAATTCGGAATGAGATTTTTCGATTACAAATGCAGTTTTGTTTCAAGTCTTTGTTTTAATAGATTGAGAAAAAGGTGTATAAGAAGTGTATGTGTTCTAAAGCACAAACTCAATTTTTAGATACTATTAACGCATTCCAGAGATTAATCGCCAAAAATCTCGCTAAAGATCGCATTAATATTAATGATCGCATTAATACAAATTTCAAGGCCGTTAGTTAATATTCCGTAACTATTGTACTCCATTGTCATGCAAAGCATTCTCTGGCATGACAAGTTTATTGGAGAGTATGTTGGAAAATTTGGGGAAGAATACACCGGCTGCTTTAACTCGACTGATTTATCTGTGTGAAAATAAACCTAAGCATACATGAAATTAATTATTAAATCATAAACTTCATATTTTATTTATATTTTTTACACTGGATTGCAGTAAATGTAAATGAGCTGAAATCTGTAGCTTTTATTGTTTTACATTTAAGCTGATTCATAATATTCTCTCTTCAATTGGAGGTGTTTGCCGACATTTTCTTTTAGCATTTTTATTTTTATTTTATTTGATACTGCATTTTTTTTTTTTTTTTTTTTTTTTTTTTGCTTATGGGTCACTACTTGTTTCAAATCAATTGTAATGATAAGTTTTGATTTTAGCATTCGCGAACGTCATGGACAGAGAAATTCCCACTGTAAGGAAGCAAAATTTTTAATATTAATTTATTTTTAGCTTTGAAGTTTACAACAAGTAATTTTTTTTTATTTCTTAAGCATTCTGCCATGTGTATGAGATTTTCTACTATAAGTTTCGTCAGTTAATCTGCGACAACCATATCGAGCTGTTCTTAGTAGGATAACAACCCGTCTAGACGGGTCCATCCTCTAGTTATTAATGATAAGAATTTTATTTGTTCAATTTTGATCGATATGTCTATTGTATAGCTTCTTAACTATTTGGAAAATTTCTTGTTTAGATCTAATTCTTCACATGCATTATTCCAGAATTTCTTTGAAATGGTTTGATTTCTGTTTGTGGCTGAAGGTTTTTTTTCCCTTCATTAGCCAACGATTGTCCAAAAACATAGTTCTGACTTTTCAAGTCAAATTAAAATGAGTGTTTGTGTTTTCATTATAGAGATATACCTTTTTTCTTCCATTTCTTTTTCGTAATTCTTGTTCGAAATTTAAAAAACAAAAATGAGAAAGTTATTTGGAATTTTTAAAACTTGCTTGCATTTTTCGCTCGATGTCCGTTTTGAGTAGTTATTCGATGCTTTTCGAAAGAATAATCTTTCGAATATTTATTTTAGTAGTACTGCGATTCAAATTATTAACTTCAGTGATGAATATTGATAAAACTGCCTGGATGTGCGTGCATATCAATGGAAGGATTACATCTAGAAGGTCGTTGGAAGGTTGTCGCCTAGTTAAGAGTGGGTTGAATGTTTCATTAAATAAGGATTATTCTCAAAAATTCGGTAAATGATTAATTTGGCTCATAGGATGTACTGCTTTAAACCGAGATTGTAACGTAATTTGATATCACTTTAATATAAGAAATCCAGTAAAGTCGGATTTCAAAACAAATTAATTTATAATTGAATAAAATATAAATTTATATAAATATAAATTTGCTATAGGAAAGTTCGTGAGGAATAAAAACCTTTAGCTATTTGAAATTCAATGGTGCTGTGGTAGCCTGTTAGTAAAGTCACAACTTCAGAACCAGAAGGTTTCACGTTTAAGATCCGATTCTTTAAGAAGCATCGTATAGCGAGAATGGTGCACATTAAATCCGTCGGGACCAAACGCCCTTCTGCTGTTTTGGTGTGGAAGCTTGGTGAGGGGTTGCCAGCTCGGATGTCATCCTTGTCATCTGACCATGTCTCAAAATTACGAGGTCCGTTCCCAAATAGCCTACTGTTACTTTAAAGCGGAACGTTAATATAACTAATCTAAATTTGAAATTCAATATCATTGTGTTTGAGACTGTTGTTATTGATTACGATGTTAGGTAAATCTTGAGGTACAACAATAAGCAGACATTCTTTTAATCGACAATAAGTCTTATCTTTTCTTTCAATATTTTCAGTTATGTGAAAAAGATTGGATGTGATTCAAAAAGTTCTTTGTATCATCAAATTGTCGAAATTATTGGAAATTGTTTTAAAGAATGTGAATTTGGGGTGAAAACCTCTCGCATTCCACTGAAATAAACTAAACAATGCATTGAGCATTTAAAGAGTGCTTGAAGAAGAAAAAAGTTAAATAATTTATTATGTGAGGATTTACGGATTCGAAACTCACCAATGAAACCTTGGACTCGAATCTCAGTGACTATCCACTATCATTCCAACTGTAACTTTTTCATGCCCATATCTTAGCTGCAACCGTAATTTGTATCAGTGTATATATAAAAGCCGATATTGGCAATAACTTTCAGTATCCAAACCAGTTTTAAGATCCATCCTCATTTATGTTGCTCAAATTTGCAGGCTGGCTGTTAAAACCAACCGAAACAAATTCAAATTTTACAAAATAAAATATTTTGTATCATCACCATTGCTCCCTGATTTATCCAAAATGATATTTTAAACAGAGATCTTAAGACTACAAAACTCGATGATTTCATCAAAGAACTTCCAAGAAATTTTTTTTATCAATTCAAAAGTTATGAAAATCCCACAATCAAGGAACAAATTAACTTTGCCCACTGCCATGGAAAGTATGCCTTTCCTTACTCTACTGCTAAATGGACTTTGCCGTTTAAACCTCTATAACTTCTTCCGAAACTTAAATTGCATCTAAAGAATTGTTTTCATTTACATCTTAAGCGCTTATAAGCAATACTTTTCTACTCACCGGATACACCAATGGATCATTTCTTCTGTTTTTCCCTCCGCTACAAACTACCTCAAACTAAATAGAAGAGCTTAGGCACTAAGGCTCTCCATGCATCTAATTCAAGACCTTCAATATCAATCCCTCATGTCGACATGAAATAAAGGCCTTTGTTGAAATTTTAAATTGGTTCTCCTTATCCATCATCTCATCCATAACAATTCCAATCAGTTAATCCATTAATTTATCAAAGAAATAGTGTAAGATAAAGACAAAAAGGCCAAGTTGTTGAGCCAATTGCAAGATCAATAGAAAAATTCACTTGTCCTAAAGATAAAAGCAGTGCTTTGCTGTGGCTATAAGAATCATTGATCATTTGAACATCTTTTTAGTCTTTTAGAACATCTTTTTAGAGGTATCAATGTTTGTATGATACCAAAGCGAACCATTTCAGAGTAAGAACTAACTTCATTAAGTAGGAAAAAGTTTATTGGTTTATCTATCAAGATATTAGATACCAGTGAAACCAAACATTAATTGAACTAAAACATAAAATGATAACCAAAATGTAAGAAGAAACTCCTTGCCTCCAAATTCTTCAAGAAACTAAAATAATTCGTTCCCTTATTTTGAGAAGAATTTGAAAGAAATTGTAATTTGAAACTTACAAAATGCCCAATGAGAAAAAGCAAAAAAATATTAATTACGACTTTGTAAAAAAAAAATTATATTTGTCTAGTTACGCACTTCCTCGTTGCTATTTTAAGAGTCGTCTGTCTGAAGTTTCAGACATTTTTAACAGATTTGTAAATGACCAAAGTTTGATAGCAACTTTGAAATCAAAAGAATGAAATTGTTCAATGTCATATAAAAATGCTTTATAAGCACAGGAAGTAATGAATTTTAATCAGTCATAGCTTTCGATTCAGATTAGTGCCAGACAAATATTTTATATTTCCTCGAAGAGAAAATTTTTTGATTGAATAGATGGAGAAAATTTTAAAATGAAGAAATTTTAAAAGTTCAAAAATCGATAAAAATTTAAGCAAGTGTTTGGCATTTTTTCGTGATGCCTTCCAAAAATATTATTCTTACTATTTTATTAGAAGATTTGTACACAGTATTACAGCTCCAAAAATTATATTTTATTTGACATAAATTTCATTTCTGCGCAGTCTCATTCTTTTATTTTTATAATTTTCTTTTCAAAAATAATTTTATATACAAGTTACCAGAACATATTAGCAGAATTCAGAAAGAATGCGGAAAAAAAAAGAGAGAGAGAGAGAAAGAAAGAAAACAGTTCAAAGGCAGACTATTAGCAATTTATATTAAGAGCAATTATTGATTGTCTTATTTTCATGTTTTTATTGATGATGGATTAAATATTTAATTAAATGTCTCAAAATGTTCATAAAAGCTTTTTTTAATACTTCCTTATTTGTGAGCAAAATTTGAAGTGCTTGCATAGCAAATAATAGCTTATGAAAAAAAATCATATTAATCCGTATTCGCTGTTTATCGGCGATTTTTAAAACTTTACTGGTTTAATTAATATTTGTATTTAAATTAGGGAACAAAAACTTTTCAGATAATAGAAGTATTTTGTGCATTCTAATATTCATACAAAAATGGTTTCTTTTCCATTAAAAACATTAAATATAAAATTAATTTAATCCCGAATAAAGCCGTGCGTATCAGATAAAATGTTAATAAAACAGTGTTTTTAAATTTTATTTTAATATATATATTTTTTGTTTTTTCTTTAAGTTATTCGTAATTCAGCATCATAATTATTATGAAATTTTGCAATAGTTTTTGTAAAAGTTTTTACAAATATACTGCCCAAATGGCGTTTTTTATACTCAATCAAAATTAAGTAAATAATAGATAATTACGTTTTGAGAATAATAAAATACTATATTGTTACGGAAAAATTCAAATTCGTCTGTGGGTTCGGTGGAAAGTGTAATAGATTCAGTAATGTATAACAAAGCTTTATTTTACACTGCACTTACAGAGAACTCACTAGAGAGCACTAAGAGAGATTACACTAAAAAATCTAGGGAAAAAAACCCTCCTAAATTTCCAAATAGAGGCTTCACTCAGCTATTTACGACTTTTGTCTGCCGGAATCTGCTTTCCCAGTACCTTTGACTAGGCACCGAATGTTCGGAAAAAACACTGGAATTCGATTTCTAATAAGGCTGTCATCATGATTCTCGAATATTCTGGATCCCTCATTTTTGTCCGAATTCGTCGCCAAGTCGCAGAACTCTTTCCCAAATTTGTTGCCAAGATCGAGGATTGTTGATTCATTATTATATTTGCAAAATTATTTTTCTTGCCAGAGGATTTACTCTGCAGCGAAGAAATATTATAAATTAGTAACAGTATTATCATTAGTATAACAAGCTGTTATACTGATTAGTAAAACACTAGCGCACCTGAAAGTTAATGAAAAACCAATTCCAATATCTTTAATAGCATAAAAGAAGTCTCAATAAATAAAAGCTTGAAAAAAAAATTCCCCCCATTTGATTTTTTTTTGTTGACATTATCCAACATCAATTCAAAATATTATATTTATTTTATATGAAAACTAAAAATGTTTACGAGAATATTATGAACTATTAAGAAAAACTGTTTGTTGAAGATCTGTGCGATGATTGCGCCCTGTTTTAAAATTTCTTCCACGAGTGAATCCGTTCAGTTCATTGATTCACTTGCGGGAGAATCCCCCGCAGTAAGATGGAAGAGCCCGAAAGAGCCCCCAGGGACGACGTAAGAAATGAAAGACGGGGGGGGGTGCAAGGGGTTTTCAAGAACTGAATTCTCTCCTCGACACATTTAAAAGCCCGCTGAAACAATTTCCACACTCCCTGATGAAAAAAAAGGTGTTATCTTTTCCCAGAGATTTGCCCACTTGTGGAGCCGCTCTGATTGGCTGGCGGCACAGGGAAAAGCACCAACATCTTTCATTTTGACCGAAAGGGAGGCTTTAAAGTCTTTCGGAAATCTGAACTTTACAATGTTCTATGAGATTATATTACCAATGTGTAATTTGTTTGCCATTTTTTTTCTCAAATTGAATATAATTCGTTAGGAATAATCTCTACTACTAATAAAAATGT
>JAPMOR010033268.1:0-10423 GCA_026543865.1 Argiope aurantia | reverse complement strand
TGATGAAGATTGTAGACGCCCCCTGGTATATCAGGAGGAAAATTTTATATGACGACCTCAAAATTGAACCTGTTTCGGAATTTATTAGAACATCAATCAAATTCTTCGAAAAACTGCCCCAGATTCGTAACAAGTTACTTATACTTCCTGCTTATGATCCAGCAGTATCGAGCTCGAGGAAACGCCCGAGAGCTGCGATTGATAACGTTTATATAAATTTCCCCTCAGTTAAAAAGCTGAGAACTAATTAACTCTGTTACCAATCTGGTGGATTAAACTGATCAACGTTATTTGTTTTGACTTCAGATAGATACGATTAGCTACACGCGTAAAATTTCTTGAAATTTTTTTTTCTTCGGAAAATTTATTTAAAAACAGTCCCCATAGTTAAGGCACGTGCACCGTAATTCCATTTAATTTCTCTGTATTTTATCCCATAAATAATCTAAATATTATTTTAATCAATTAATTATATCATAAATAATAATAATATAAATTAAATACCAAATTTCATGACGTTAGAGCTTTATTGCGCTCGTCCAAACTAGTTCAATTAAATTTAACTTTTTCCTAAACTAACAAATTAAAGTAACTATTCCAAATTATGATGTGCAGGTGGTCGTGACCACTTTGTCAGATCGCGTAACTCCAAAACATCACGACGTTGCCGTTGCCACTTGCTGGTATTTCCGCTCCCTGCCCCTTACTTTTCCTCTTTCACATTAGCAAACTGAAGTTTCAGACAAAATCCTTTTATGGGAACAATATTGTTTGCTTGATGTAGATATAAATGGATTTATGAATAATCTTAACCCAATTAAGCATTTCCAAAATCATATCTGCAGTAAAATAAAAATTCAATCGCCTTATATTTCAATAACATTTGTTCGGTATTTTTGCATTTATAACCTTAATTCTTTCAGAAACGTTGGTTTCTTTTGTAACTTTACGCAAATAATAAGTTCATTCTTGGATTCAATAGAAAGTTCCGTTATATAAATTATAAAATAGTCAATCTAGCTATTCAGCTAACTCCATAACATTCCATAATTCACTCAGTACAAAGACTTATTGTTTCATGAGACTGTTATGATAAATATTTTTTATTTACTATCAGTTGTCCCCCTATAGATATATCGCTGCAAATTTTCAAATTCCCTTCATTTAGCACGTTGTATTTCCAATTAGATTAGTCAATAAAATTACTGACACAATCGTTTTGTTTAAAAAATCTTAAAAATACAAAAAAATATAAAATTTGTGGAAACGGGAAGTGTAAGACATATCCATTAGCAGATAAGGAACAGATCAATAATAAAAACTCAAAATTACAAATATTCTGTAAAAACAAAAACTTGATTTATCTTTTTAATTGTTCAGAATGTAATTTAAAATATATTGGCCAAACTAGCACCGAGCTTAATTTAAGAATTAACAATCACAGATCCGATATTAAAAACTTCATAAAAAAATAGGACTACGGACTTCGAACTGGAGCATTTTCAAAACCATAACTTTAACAATATTAATATCTACATTCTAGAAGACAATGTTAACGAATTAAGCAAAAGATTGGATCTGGAAAACATTTATATTTGCAACCTATGCAGATATTGCAACCTATATTTGCAAGGCTATGCAGATTTAAACAATAATTGCATTTATAACAAATTTAACATATTTAAAAATTTTCTAAATAAAGATTACTATTCTGAAAGATTTAAAAGAGGTAAAGGAAAAAGGGGGCAATTTTCAAATTATATTTGAGGAATTTCAGAATTACTGTTGTCTGGAACACAATAGTGAAAACATTCACAAAATTAGGAAATACATTTTTGGTCTTAGAAATAATAAAATTAAATGGTTATTAAATAATAAATTCGGGAAATTAGAGTTTAAAAAATCGTACACAAAATGTATTGTTCTAGATCTAATTAAATGTAAGCTTAACATTGGAAAAAACGATTTACTTTTTAATAATAAAAATAATGTTTACAAAGAATTCTGTGTGATTAAATTCTTGGATATTTACTTCGAATATCTAAAATAGCCCAAAATTATACATAATAATAATATATTTTTTCCTCTATCAGATAAAACAACTGTTTCAATAGCGTTTAGTTACACTTCAACTTTAAAGAAAAAAATTTGTAATTATAATTACTATGGCAAACATTTAGATAAAATAAATATTACAGATTGTTACTGTAACAAAGAAAACTATAAAGATTTTATAGATGTTGATAAAGGTCATATTATTACAGGTAATTTAAAAATTATTGAATCCAACTCTTTAAGAGATTTAATGGGAAGAGGAACAAAATTTAGATTAAGAGAAAAAATAAACCATGACAAAATCTTGATTTCTATTGGTAATGATTTGGATGTTTTTATTGCCAAATTATCTAGAAAATACCATTGGCCTGCGGAAGGTTTCAGAGAATGGAAAGTGAGAATTTTAAAGGAAATAAAAATAAAAATGAATATTGATTTTGACAGATCTAAAGAACGTGTGATTTATTTTAGTAAAACATTGAAAAACGAAATAAAAAATTTAAAAGAAAAATTTGTTATTACAGTAATAGATAAATCAGCAAATAATTTCTGTTTAATTTGTAAATATTATTATAAAGAACTTTTAATTAATGAATATAACTTTAACGCAACTCATATGTTAAAGAACACCAGGAAAGAGGAATTAGATAAAAAAATGCTAGCTTTCGCAAAAAAAAAAAAAAAAAAAAAAAAAAACTAAGACTTGCTCTAATAACTATCCTTAGTTATTCCCAACAGTTAAATTTCATAAAAATCCATTAAAATTCAGATTCGTGACCTGCAGCACTGACAGTTATAATTACTATACGGGTAAACATTTCTTTAAATACTTAAAAATTATCCTGGACAAAATAAAAGATGAAGACCACTTTATTATTTCTAGTAACATAGAAATTCTGGATTTTCTTAAAGATAACAACATTAATAAACTTAAAACTTTTGATTTCGAAAATTTATACACTAATCTACCTCATGAAAAATTAATAAAAGTCTGCATTTTTATCTATGACGAATATTTAAATGAAAATATCATTCCTAAAATAATTGGCTTGAGTTATGTAATTTTAATATTACTGAAAATTACGTTTTTAATGGTATTAATTTTTATAAACAAGTTAAGGGCATTCCAATGGGAACAGCTTTCTCAAGTGTTTTGGCTAATATTTTTCTACATTACTATGAGAAAAAAGTAATTAAATATAATTTAATAAACGGGTGGAGATATATTGATGACCTACTTTTGAATAACTTCGACAATACTAATATTGTAACTAATTGGTATCCAAAAGATTTAATTCTAACAGAAACGAATAAAAATCAACTTGAGGCTACCTTTCTGGATTTAAAAATCGAAATTGATAATGATAAAACAATAGTTGGTATATACGATAAAAGGGATGAATTCAACTTCAAAATAACAAAACTATGTAACTACCATTCCAATCAAAACTCTAAAATTTTCAAAAATCTAATTTTCTCACAAGTTAACAGGATCAAAAGGATTTGCAATAATAAAAATTCCTATATTGAAGCATCAAACAACCTCATTAATAATTTAATTAAAAATGAATTTCCTAAAAATTACTGTAGTGTCAATTTTTTAATTAAACAAGGTATGGTTTTGGATTAATCCTTTGGCTTAAATAAAAAATAGAACTTTCCTTGCATATTATATCACTCAATAGGTGGCGCTGGGAACTTACAATTTTTACCTAAATTACCGTTAGCTTTGTGTTTTTAATAAGCGGGAATCACAATAGATAGCTTAAAATTTCCTTGACTGTTGATGGTATGTTCTTGCCTTTTCGTCTTTTGTTTTAGTGTTATTTTATGGTATTTTGGTTTTTATTGTTTTTTTGTTATTGTATTTTTACTTATTAGTGGTTTTTCTTCTAATTTGTCGTTTTGTGTTTTCCTTTCTGTTAAAATGGTATATCTCTTGGGCCTAATTTCAGGGGATTTTCGGGTCACGAAGGAATCATTATTAGACTTATTTGTCTGAATTTCCTTTACAGAAAAAATTCCTTTTTTTGAATCCCTGCCTGAGGGTGACCCTTGAAAAAGTCTTCAGGCCGGATTCTTTTTTATATTTTTTTATTTGGTTTATTTGTTTCCATTTGTTTCATTAGTGGTTTCCATCATCAGAAAGACTGTTTTACAGTCATCTGTATTGGACGGAGTCCGGGTGTGGCTTTGGAGATCTCAGAGCTTGGTGACAAACTTGGCGAACATTTGGAGAATTGGTGATGAATTTGGCGACTTTGGCGCTAAAATAGATTATACCCGAAACATCGATAATTTTCCCGATCCGTCCATTAGGAACCAAGATACGTCTCGAAAGTCCCTGATTGGTTGAGAGGCTTCTAGCCCCGCCTCCTGAGACCTATAAAAGGAGGCAGTCTGCAGCTGCTGGGAGTAGTCGGAATCGACTGTAAAAAACGAGTCTTCCAGCGATTAGCAGAGCAGCGACGGAGTCAAACTAGTGTTGAACTAAGCTGTCTGCAGTAGAGTCTTGTTTTATGCTGCTGTGTGCACGTCACGGCTGAACATAATTGTCTTCTCTATGCCGTATATAGTTGTCGTTTTTGTGCTGTCCTGTGTGTCTTCGTGTAAATAAAGATCGTTGTTTTTTTCTACTGCCGCCTGCTGATTGAGCGTTCTCCACACCATATAACTTCCACTACCCAAACGAACCCGGAAATTTCGTAACATTTGGTGTCAGAAGTGGGATAGTGGTCAACAGTGTATGGTGAAAACGAGATCTCAGGCTACGACGGCTGATAGCGGTAAAGGTGAGTTACTCGCTCTGTTGGCTGAGATGAAGAAATCTATGGAAGCTGGACAAGAGGAGATGAAGAAATCAATGAAATCAGGACAGGGGGAGCTTAAGAAGGACATCGTAAGTGTTAAAGAGGAATTCTCAAATATCATTCAGGAGAAGATGAATACAATTGAAGATAAGGTGGCCTCATTTGAGAATAAGGTAATTTCAGTGGAAATTAAAGTTTCGATAATGGAAGAAAGTCTTGACAAGAAAATTCGAGAAAACATTGAAATTAACATTTTGAAGATGGAAGAAAGTCTTGACAAAATTCGAGAAAACATTGAAATTAACATTTTGAAAAAAGAAGAAAGTCTTGAGAAGAAGGTTCGAGAAAACATTAGAAAAGAATGTGAACAGAAATTTGGGAAGGAGATTGAAAATTTGAGGAAGCAGATTTCCCATGAACATGAGGAATCCAGAGTGATATTTACACCTTCCCTAGCGACGATTAAACTCTCGGCATTCCACGGAGAAACATCCTGGCAAGTATACAAAACACAGTTTACTATGGTAGCGGAAGCTAATGGATGGTATCCTCAAACCATAGCGTTTCACTAGACAACTACGTTAAGAGGAGACGCTGCCGACATCCTTGAGACTCTTACGGAGGAGCAAAGACATGGTTTCCAAGCTCTATCGAGTGCACTTTAGCTGCGGTTTGGAGAGAAGTGCACTAAAGAATACAGCCGACTGCAGTTAAAGTTCCGCTATCAAAAAGCGGGTGAAAGTCTCTTCAGGAATTAGCTGCCGATATTCAGCGACTTTCCCATTTAGCATTTTTTGATTGCCCGGTTGAGACACGTCAAGATCTGGTTTTCCAGCACTTCATCAATAGTGTGCGGGATCCGGAAACACAGAAGGCTCTTAGACTAGCAGATGTCAAAGATATAGGATCTGCTTTAGTCTTTGCTCACAAAATAGAGGCTGCCCAGCAGGCCACACGTAAGGACCGACACCCGATCAGAGCTTCGGACTCTGATTTCCTGAAACAGATTGACGATCTGCGAAGAGATATTCAAAGGTTAAAAGAGCGCAAAGATGGCAGAAGTACGGAAATCCGGTGTTGGACTTGTGGTACAGCCGGACACGTCCGTAGGAACTGCCGGGTTTCTAGAAGTAGTGGAAATAATTTTTCCACCACATCAGGGAAACTAATATGCGGCCATCTCGCGGGGCGGAGGTGCTCAGATAGCCAAAAGCCCCATTTCAAAGTATTTCATATTTCATCCATAAGTGGAAGTGACAACGGACTTTACGTGATAGGACAAATAGGTAACATCTCATGCCGTATGGTTGTCGACACTGGAGCCAATGTGACCATAATAAGAGAAGACCTGGCACGAAAATTAAAATTTAAAATAATCTGGACGCCGCCCTACATTACTTTACAGACTGTGACGGGAGATAAGATTTATGTTCAGGGGAAAGTCAACCTCACTATACGCTTTGGAAATATAAACTACCACCATACGGCATTTGTAGCAGAAATCCCCGACCCTTACATTCTCGGACTAGATTTTCTGCGGAAATACGACTTTAAACTGGATTTCGGAAATAGTAAAATGAATTCAAAATTTGAAGACATCACTCTTTTTGGACTACACGCTGAACTGGAATCCAGCCAGAAAATAATAGCCAAAACTGACATCTCCTTATCGCCTAGGACTGAATGTGTAATACCCGGTTTGGTAGCAGATAACCGAAAATTCCGATTTGGCGTAATGGATTATCCTGATACCGGCCGTGCCAGAGCAAGAGTGTTGGTAGCTTCGTCAGTAGTGGACCTCTCAAAGTCAGTCATCCCAGTGAGAGTGGCTTACATCAGTGATAAGAACAAAGATTATACAGAAAGGAGAGGGGCTAGCAACTTGCACTCCTGTCACTTGTATAGACCGGAAGTGCAATAGTCAGGACGTTTCTTCAGACGATCTAGTCCAAAAATTTGCTGCAGGATACAGATATAGATAAAAAACAGAGGTGTGGTGCTAGACAGTTGATGAAAGAATTCCAGGACTTATTTTCTCGAACATCTGAGGACTTTGGAAGGACTCAACTAGTAAAACACCGAATTGATACAGGAGAGCATCATCCTATTAGGCAGCACCCCAGACGACTACCATTCGCTAAACAAGAAGTCCAAACACTAATTAAAGAAATGCAAGATAATGACGTAATTGAGACATCATCAAGTAATTGGGCATCCCCCATCGTCTTAGTAAGGGAGAAATACGTCTCTACTAGATTTTGTGTGGATTACCGCCGGTTGAATGATGTCACCAAGAAGGACAGCTACCCTTTGCCAAGGATAGATGACACGCTTGATACACTTGCCGGCAATACCTGGTTTTCCACCCTGGACCTCAAGAGTGGGTATTGGCAAGTAGAAATCCATCCTGATGATAAAGAGAAGACGGCTTTCACCACAGGACAGGGGCTATGGCAGTTTAAGGTTATGCCTTTCTACTTATGTAATGCGCCAGCAACATTTGAACGCCTTATGGAAACAGTTCTAGGGGGGCTTTCTTATGAAGCCTGTCTGGTTTACCTCGATGACATCATCATCATGGGGCGTTACATTTAAGAACATCTTCAAAATGTTACACGTGTACTGCAAAAGCTGAAGGAAGCTAACCTGAAATTAAGCCCGTCCAAGTGCCACCTATTCAGGCGTGAAGTCACCTAACTTGGGCATATCATTTCGGCAGAAGGTGTTCGAACAGACCCATATAAGATATCGGCTGTCAGACACTGGACCTTCCCTACGGATGTTCACCAGCTCCGGAATTTCTTAGGCTTATGCACGTATTACCAGAAATTCGTGAAAAACTTCTCAATAATCGCCAGACCATTCCATAAGCTGACCGAAGCGAAACAGAAATTAATCTGGACGGACGAATGTGACAACGCCTTCAACAAGCTCAAAGACGCCCTAACATCTGCTCCCTTCCTGGCATATCCTGAAATTGGAAAGAAATTTATTCTGGATACGGATGCAAGCCATGACTGCATCGGAGCTGTGTTGTCCCAAGAAATAGATGGACAGAAGTGTGTCATCGCCTATATGAGTAAGGAAAGAAATTATTGTGTGACCAGGAAGGAGCTTCTGGCTATCGTAAAGGCCGTAGAGAACTTCCACCCTTACCTCTACGGTCGAAGGTTTCTGCTTCGTACAGATCCTGCTTCATTAATCTGGCTGTTGAATTTTGAAAATCCAGAAGGTCAAATAGCCAGATGGATACAGAGACTACATGAATATGACATGGAAATTCGCCACCGAAAAGAATCAGCGCATGGAAACGCAGATGCTCTTTCGAGAAGACCATGTTCGTAGAACTGCAAATACTGCTCTAGAGTTGAAAAGAAATTTAGCATGGTAGATTCAGTAGTTCGCCAAGTTACAACACCATCAACATCAGAATCAGATCCATGGAGTGACGAGAGTGTCCGGAAAGACCAACTAGCTGATCCTGAAATAAAACCGATAATTGAATTTAAAGAGTCAACAGGCGGAAAGCCTAGTTGGCAAGACATCGCCCTTTCCATCCTACAACGAAGCGTTTCTGGGCTCTTTGGGATTCTCTCCATCTAAGAAATGGTGTGCTGTATCACAAATGGGAGTCTGACGATGGAAAAGCATTCAGATGGCAATTAATACTCCCAAAGACAAGAGTATCAACAGTCCTTAAGGAACTCCGTGGCAGTCCGACTGGGGGTCATTTTGGTGTTACGAAGACTTTACAAAAAGCTCGAGAACGTTTCTACTGGAATAATGTGCGAAATGACGTGGAGAAGTGGTGTCGCACATGTGATCCCTGTGTTGCACGTAAGGGTCCTGGGAAACGCATTAAAGGAAGACTCCAGCTGTATAATGTGGGGGAACCTTTCGAACGAATAGCTTTTGACATCCTAGGCCCTCTTCCTAGATCATCAGATGGCAACAACAACATCCTGGTTGTCATGGACTATTTCACTAAATGGCCTGAAGCTTATCCTATTCCCGATCAAGAAGCCCCGACTGTTGCAAAGGTTCTAGCCCAAAACTGGATACGGAGATACGGAGTTTCTCTACAACTGCACTCCGATCAAGGAAGAAACTTCGATTCGGCAGTTTGCAGGAGAATGTGTGAGATACTCGGCATCGACAAAACTCGAACTACGGCTTTACATCCTCAGTCAGATGGCATGGTAGAGAGATTCAAACGGACCATTCTGAACAGTCTCTCTCTCCTGGTGTCCAGCAATCAACAGAACTGGGATAAGAAACTGACCCTTTTCCTTCTTGCCTATAGAAGTGCCGTTCACGAGACTACTGGTTATTCCCCATCCCAAATGCTCTTCGGACGTGATCTTCGTCTACCTGCAGATCTACTGTTCAGCCGGCCTCCAGATGCTCCCTTGGCGCCTGAGGAATATGTCGAGAACCTCCGGACACGGATGGTGGAGGCGCATCATTTGGCGAGAGATAGGATCGGTATGGCTTCAGAGAAGATGAAGACCCGATACGATGCTAGAGCAACGGGACACAATTTCTACGAAGGAGACCAAGTGTGGTTATAGAATCCGAAACGTCGCAAAGGACTGGTAGGGTCCTTATACAGTCCTTAAAAGACTGAATGACGTTCTGGTACGGATACAGAAATCACCACACACAAAACCGAAGGTGATACATTGTAACAGGCTAGCTCCTTACCTTGGCCAAGCTGATTAAGATCTTTTCAGTTGAGACCATGGTCACCCATTATATGATAAATAATGTAAATCATTTATCTTCTTAATTTTGTTATTTTAGTATTGTAATTAATTTTTGTATTGCTCATGTATTTTGAAAATATTTACACTGTATGTCATTTTGAGTATTTGTTATTTTATACTTGCTTATTGTGTGAATATGGTAATCCTGTAAGTAGATGCCTCTTACTCAGATATTGGACTGCCCGGAAAGTGCAGTTCTTAGGAGGGGGACAATGTTACGAATCTGTGATGCTGCTTCCAAGCATAGTTGGTTCCATCATCATAAAGACTGTTTTACAGTCATCTGTATTGGACGGAGTCCGGGTGTCACGTCGGAGGTCCCAGAGCTTGGCGACTATTTAGCGACTTGGCCACGAAATTGGCGACTTGGGTGCCAAAATAGATTATACCCGAACCATCGAGAATTTTCCCGATCCGTCCATTAGGAACCGAGATACGCCTCGAAAGTTCCTGATTAGTTGAAAGGCTTCTAGCCCCGCCTCCTGAGACCTATAAAAGGAGGCAGTCTGCAGCTGCCGGGAGTAGTCGGAATCGACGGTAAAGAACGAGTCTTCCAGAAATTAGCAGATCAGCGACGGAGTCAAGCTAGTGCTGAACTAAGCTGTGCGCTACTGTCTGCAGTAGAGTTTTGTTGTATGCTGCTGTGTGCACGTCTCGGCTGAAGATAATTGTCTTCTCTATTCCGTATATAGTTGTCGTTTTTGTGCTGTCCTATCCTGTCTTCGTGTAAATAAACGTCGATGTTTTTTTTGTACTGCCGCCTGCTGATTAAGCGTTCTCCACACTACACAC
>JAPMOR010033256.1:4054-14492 GCA_026543865.1 Argiope aurantia | reverse complement strand
CCTACAAAATGGTACAAATATCTCCAAAATTACTTAAGTATTTCTCGCGTTTTTAGGGTTTCAACATACAGATGCTTTCTGGAGACTTCATTTTATTATATACTAGCCGCCTTTGGCGACCAGCCGGTTCGCCAGTATTACCGCTCGCTACAATTTTCAATTAAATATTTTAAGTAACTGGTCTCTTAAAGGATTCTCAAACAAAACATTTTTAATCTTCAAATTTTGATATTCATACGAAACTTATACTGTTTAGATCGTTTCGTTCAATTTACTATATATATTTTGCTAATTTGTTGCCATTTCCGGTAAAACTTCAACTTTAATTTAAAATGTAAATGACGAAAATGCAATTAATATTAAGATATTTTTAATAAAACCAAGCGTTTTATTTTATTTATCATCTTTATTGTTATTTATTAATTATTATTATTATTGAGTATGAGTATTGCAAACAGAATCGCTCGGTATTTAAGTCTTATGTTAACTACAAAATATTTTTCATAGTTTATGTGATATCTCAAACAATAATTCAACAAAAATTTCTGAGATTCAGTATAAAATTCAGTTTTTAGTTTTGCTTTCAAAAGGATTGAAATGAAATCAATAATAATATTTTGTTCCTGCTTATAAATATATTTCAAAAATTATGAAGTCTAAATTTAATGAAGTAAGGTAACATATTCTGATAAATATTCTGGACACACCAAATTTTAAATAAATGAATGAATGTTTCTATTTTCCACGATCAATTAAGACTTATTTATGAAGTTTTAAATGTTAAAAATTTAGAAAAACTCACCATTTTCATAATCTTAGGCCAATTAATTTTGAGAAACCTGCGCGCTTATTGGCGTATTTTCTTTCAAACGAACGATGAAAAATCTAAAATTATCCTTTTTTTATTGAATAGTGATATTCAAATCTTCATAAATCAGTCAGTTTAAGTGATTTGAAATTAACTCTTAAAAGTCAGTGATTTAGTTGATTGGAAATTAACTCTATGACCACCATAAAATCTGTGCTTTCTCTTGTGGTGTATGCATTCTCCTTAATATCCGATCGAATAAAACATCACATACAAAAGTACTACATAGAACAAACACATCAAAAGTAAACATAACATTTCAATAGTTGCCAAAAACAAAAGAGAGAAAAATGCAATTAATAAGCAGACGATATTTAGAAAAGTACAGATATTTAGACTGGAAAATGAAATTATCTGAAATTAAAAACACGCGCAGACGATATTTACAAAAGTAAAAATATTCAAACCTGAAAAGGAAAATATATGAGTTATTCCATCAATAAATGCCATAAGTTTGTTTACATCTTCATTATTTTATGAGTCATTAAATATCAAAATGGATCCGGGACTGAATAAACACCCTGTATAGAGAGTGTAAAAGATCATAAAATAATTTTTCTTGAATTTGTTTTTTAGAAAAAATAATATTTCATATTTGTTTCATTTCCTACAGACACGTGCCGAAAATTATATTTTTGCAGATTTCATTTCCAAAAAGATTTAATTTATTTTCAGTTAGAGCTTTAATAAATGTGATGGCAACACTTTGAAAAAAGCTATTTTTTTCTCATGAATGCGAAACGTGCTTAATCCTCATTTTTATTTTTGATGAAAAAAATTATTGAAAAACATAGTTAAAATATTTATTTAAAAATTCATTAAAAATAGAAATTTAATTTTAAGATTAAAACATTATTATCATTTAAAAGATAAATTTTTGATCTTTAACTTGATGTAAATATCTTTTTTGTGCGGTAATATTTTCGGAAGTTATAGCAGAAACACGTCAAAATTTCGCTTAATATTTAAATAAATAAAATTCTAGTTAAAAATTCGAAAAAATAACCCCCAGGTGCACATTCCCGGTCTCCAAGGTATACACGTACCAAATTTGGTAGCTGTAGGTTGAATGGTCTGGCCTGTAGAGCGTCAACACACACACACACACCCACACACACACACACACCCACACACACACACACACATTGAGCTTTATTATAAGTATAGATATAGATATATGTAACATTATTTTAAGTGAAGCATAATGCAGTTTGAAGACAGTGAAAAGATTTTTTACATTTTTAAATTAATTTTAATATCCATCGGGAAAGCAAAATTATTTACAAGCAAAGGCGCGGACATCGCGCGGGAAGAGAGAGAAATAAATTATCCCTCGTCTTATATAACCTATGATTTTGATAGGGAAAATATTTCTTCATAGTGCTAATATATTATTAAGATTCTGATAGGGATTTCTGATGCATGTCAATCACATGTAAGGGAAACACAGGGATCTTTTAAAAAGAATGTGCTTACTGGACAGTTTTTTACCCCTTCACGCCGAGTTTGTGAAAGTATCGGCGTTTTGTCGATTCAGCAGTTTTATAAAGCTTCTCTTGAATTAATTAAGTAGAGAAAGTGGAATTGGATCAAGAAATAAGAGAATATTATAGAATAAAGTTATTATGGACCAAATTAAGATAAAATCTTGGAAATTAATTAAATTGAAATTAGAGTTAAAATATCAGAAATAGCTCTTATATAGCTCTTATTAATTATTGCAAAATGACAATTGTTAAATGTAAACAAACCATCTTAAAAGTTTCAGATTGCTACAATGAACGTTTCCACAGCTCCATTGAATTGAGAGCTTCACTTAATGAATTATTGGAGCTGTAAAATCTTATTAGAAATGTTCTGGAGTGTCAACAAGAAGTATATTCAGTCATAGGGAAGAAAATATAAAAGAAACCAAGAAATAGGCTTCAAACAGGAAATTGAACAAACACAAAAATATATTTAACTATCACCTAATGGATAATCATTATGACTTACCTATAGAAACTGCTGTTCATATGTTCTAAAACTTTGATCTTATAAAAATAGTCTTCGTATTATCTTAAGACTCAAAAAATTACCTTTTTAATGATATAATTTCCATCTCCGTATCATGCCCCCCTTAATTTTAATATCAAACCGTAATTAAAATAAGATTCAAGCGTAATAATGTCTTTAATATTGCGATGGAATTAAATTCCGAACATATTAATGCATAAAAATACATTTTACAACGATTTAAAATTTAAAAAAATTGTCTTCTTAAGAATACCAATGTAAATTTCATGCATTTTTTTTAAATTTTGGCGATTTTTTAAAAGTATTTTTCTGCTTAATTTCCAACAATGGATTACACTGTTGCCTTGAAATTTAAACCATTTCCATCGTTTCGCCAAATATTTAATCTCAAGATTTTTCTTTTATCTTGAAAGCTAAAGAATTAGGAATGATGTCAATGCAGTTTACAAAACTAATAAAAAAAGTGAAGTTACAACTCCACGAAATTCAGAAAATAGATGAATAGCATATTTATATTCTCAATAGCTCTATGATATCATGGAACTGGTGTCCATCAGAAAGTTCTTGTATTCAACGAACAGAACATATATAAGACAGTTAAAATAACACGGAAAACTGACAATTTGGCGAAATCATGGACTTGAAGTTATATCTGAACGCGTTAAATGAAATTAAATATGATCAATATCCTTGGCGAACTAGCTGCTCTCCAAAGGTGTCTAGTTTCTCTATATGTGAAATGTTAGCATGTGTGGTAAAAAAAAAATATTGCTCCTATTTCTTATTTCTGGATGGCAAAAGTCAAATGTAAACAAATTTCTATACGAAAGTTGAGAATCTTTTGTTGAACAGCTGCACATAATTTAACACTTCTTTGATTAATGGAACTGCAAAATATTATTAGAAAGTATGTTCTAGAGATATATCTTGAGATAACTCTCTATATCATCAAAATCTGAATTCCGTCAGTGCAGAGAAGGCGTAAAAGAAATAAAGAAATTGGCATCAAACAAAAAATTTAATTGGTGCAAATAGTAGTTTAATCATCGCCAGATGGGCAATCATTATGTTTTGGCTAAGGAAATTGAGTACCATATCTTCCAAAACTATTACTTCACAAACATAGTTTTTTTATTATCTTAAAACTTAAAAAATTTGCTTTCCTAATGGTATAAAATTTATTTAAAAACAACTTTTTATTTATTTTTATCTGTAATCTTGTGTATAATATTATGAAAAAAATTCAAAATCTCCATTAAAACATTCAATTGCGTACTTTTTCTTAAAATTAAGATTTAAAAAATGTTTCTTCTGGACAATGAAACAGGATTTTTCATTTTCACCTTTATTTCGTAGCTTATGCACTTTCCAGTTTGCATCCATAATAACTGTAGCAGATTTAGTCAATTAAATTCATTTTTTTCGGTCATATATCAAATAACTAGATGACAGTTTTAAAAATACATCCCATATTACTCATTTAACAGCCTACGAAATCAATAATACAAGCGAAAAAGTGGGTCTCAAAAAGCAGCGAATTTTTCAGAATTTAACGAAATTTGCAGGTAACGCTCAACGAGTGAAAATATCTATTTTTCTGATGACGAAAATGTCTTTAATTGTTTTGTAGTCTGTGATATCGATCTTGGAATGCTTTTGTAATTTATGAGGAGAACAATATAATACATAGGATATAACTTCTGACCTTTTGTATGTAATTTAAAACCAAATTATTTCAAGATATTCAGATGAAGAGTCAAATAGATATTATTCTTGTAAGAATTAATGCCTTTCTCAATCCTTTGAGAGTGACAGCTCATCATTTTACAAGCTACATACTAAGGCCTAACGTTGAACCTAATTAAAGAATAATCACTAAAAGTGTGCAATTCATTAGAAGGAGAAAAAAAATAATAAACTACCAAAACCACTTATTTAGTATAAAGAATATGAGGTAATATTTTTTAATCTCGTTTTGAGATTCACCAGATTTTCGAGGAAATTTGTTGAGTTATTGTACACTTCCTTTATATATGTATTTTACTTTTGTATTTTTGAAAGCTAGAAGAAGAATTATGATTAATATATAAATACTTTCAATCTCTATTTCTGCTAATAATAAAGATGAATGAGTAAGTCTGTGTGTTGTCGCTCGAAAATACAAACTTTTGGCACAGAGTCACTAAACATGGCGCTTATATAATTTGGAAGAGATGAATGTGCAATATGAGCGATTATTTTGAAATATTAATTATAAATTAAGCGAAATATACTTTATTATTTTTAGAATTTGGACTGTAAGTGATTGCGTCTAAAATTATTTTAAGATCGTTTTTTATGTATAAGCGTAACAAAAATAAGGTATATTATGCCATTCAAGATAAGAATGCGATAAAATTTTCCTCAAATTTTCGAACAGACTCCATGAATAATAACAGTATAGTAATCGAATATATTTTATTGTTTACCTTTACCAGAAAAGAAAGAAAAACGCGATTAACTAAGCTCATCAATATGTTTTATTGTATACCCACTTCTTGATGATTTTGTATTTCTAACGTCTACCACTAGGTGGCAGCACTACAAATGATTTTCAATTTGTTTAATTTTATGCGAACTTTTAGATCACTATACATAGTTAAAGGTTTAATAATCCAATATTGATTTATATAATTTTCTAAGCCTTGTTAAGGATTCATTCGATTTATTTTAATGCAAAATTTTTCTAATGGCTTGATCAATTTTTATTTGGAAGCAATTTTTATTTGGAGTTATTTTTAAGCAATTTTTATTTGGAATGTGTCTGAATGTAACAAAAGATAAGTTAAATATATATGGTAGAGAAGATATAAATTCAAACATTATATAAACATTAAGGCGAAAGAGATCGATTTTTTTCTATTATCGAATTTTAAATAGGCTGAAAATTTACATTATTGTTATATTTTGTTATATTAATCAACAGAAGAATAACGAAAACAATTTTTCTTAGTTTGGTAGAAGACACAAATGTTGGAAAGTATGATAAAAAACATGCCAAAACTTATGTTTATTCTAAAATAATGCAGATTTTTTAAAAAATAATTACTTTTATTTTATTTTGTACTTGATAATCGCAAATTACATTTACAAATCATGCGCTACATTTTGAGTTTACAAAAGCTCTAAAGTTTTAAAATTTATGTGAAAAAAGTGAGGTTCTTATCAAATTTGATGTTTTTTAAAAGTTACATTTTCTGGATAATTCGTAAATGTGAATGATTTTACACTATCTATTTTATAAGAGCGCATCATTTTATAGTAGAATAATAATTTTTTTAGGAAAATAATCTTAACGTTTCTCCCTATAAATTATGCTATCTGAAATCTAAAGCAACATCAGTTTCAGAATCTTCGGCAATTTATTTTAAAATTAAATTGTTGACAATGAATAGTAAATCTTGCATAAATGTTGGATAATTGAAACGAATATGAAATAAAATCGAATGAAATTTACTATCAAGTTTGTTCAACAAAATCAAAAAACACTGAATCAAATCGAAAAATAAATTTTGTTAGAAATCTGAATAAAGGAAGTCTACCTGATTTTTGTCTATAGCATATGGACACAATACCGAAAATAGATGAAATTTAGCCGATGGTTTTATTACAAGAATCGTAGATATGTATTTAATTATACAAAATTTTCCATCTATGCGTTATATTGGGTTGTTCGAAAAGTAATTTTTTTTTTGGAAATGAAAGACTGTTTTCGTATAATAAACAAATACTTTATTAACTTTTATATTGGCCGTTCTGGTTCAACACCTTTTGCCATCTTTCTGGTAGTAGCATCATTCCACGCTCATAAAATTTTTGATCTTTGCTGCCAAAAAACGGATCGAGGTGGTTTTTTTACCTCCTCATTTGAGGTGAAGGTTTTACCGTCTAAAAAATTGAGCGAACCAGTTCTGGCACTGGCGTACTGTCAACACACCTTCTCCATACACATCGGTCCATTTTTTTTTCTGGCTTGAACAGCATTTTTACCCTTTCTGTAGTAAAACAGTAAGATATGTCGAAAATGCTGCTCTCCAGGGCACCAACCAAAAACTACTGCGTAGAATTAATTGGAATTTTTTACACACAGGCCTTGCTATATGAGCTCTCAAAGCATATAAAAATTATACGGTTTAAATGTGAAGTTGGGTGCAAAAAATACAATTAAATCCTCTGTCGGAAAAAAACGAAATTACTTTCCGAACAACCCAATAGATTAACGAGACATGTTTCAAATAGCAGCTACTTTAACTATAGGCTTAATCTCAGCAACTATCGAAATTCAATACTTTCAATCCAAAATTAATCATGTATCTACAATTTAAAGCAAAGCATCAAAAATCACCATGAGATAGACAGATTTGTAGACGTCAACAAATAGATGGATTTGTTTCAAATTCAGATTAAAATACCCAATTATAAATAACATTATAATGAGTCAGGTTTCATCATCTAGTTAACAGCAGTTTTGAATGATTGCATTCAAGTTTGCATTTATAGACGGATAGGCAAGTGAAATTCGCTGTCTTGAATTTCGACCAAAATTTGGCAGTATAAAATTTTTATTGAACCGCCGTATACCTGTTTTCATCAGAAAATTTTCCTTAGACAGAGGAATCAACAGACAAAAGGTAAACATAATTCTAAAAAAAATTCGGATTAGTAGTAGACTTAAAGAAATTTAAAATAAGAAAATTCATGTAATTCTTGAGGATAAGATTTTGAAGATTATAATGATTGATTTAAAATCTTTTATAATCGATAATTTTATTTCTTCTAATCCATTGGTACACTACATTAACAAAATAAATATAACATACTAGCTTTTACCAGCGACTTCGTACGCGTGTAAATAGATTGGAATTTATAGCATCAATGACTTTATCTTTTGTTACTCCTGCGCATTCGTGAATTTTCAACGCCAGTTACGGTAACGCAAATGCGCGAGTTTTTCTACGCCAGTTGGGGTAATGCTATGTAGATTAGAATTTTTTTTCTTCTTTATTCTGTTTTATTTTAATTCAAAAGTACTTCAGAATGAATCTGAAAGATCGATTCATTAACAATGTTTAATTTTAAATGCATCAAACATTAAGAAAATAAACAGAATCGTTTGAAATAATAGTCAAAATCTTGTTAAGCCTATTCTCATTGGCGATTTTTGGTGGGAAAGTTAGTTTTAAATTAATAAACAATTAATCACTCAATTAAACGGAATAAATAGTATCCTATGTCCTATTCCAGACTATAATTTATCTCTCAGCTAAATTTCATCCAATTCTATTCAGCCGTTCTGACGTGATTGACAAACAAACATCCATCCATCCATCCAAACTTTCACATTTATAATAATAGTATAGATTTGAAATTAATTATTTTGAAATAGTTAATCATAAGTAGGAGGTAGGGCAGAATTAATCCCTCTAGAAGACTGTTAGACAATGCACGTTTCGGCACCTTCTTCCGCTTCTCCTTCTCAATTTCCGAAGCCAGATATTTTTTAATTGTCTTTAATTATAATCATTATACAAGCGGTATATATATCTATATTGCGAACTGAGGAAACAAAAATATTTTATCATGGATCATTTTCAAGAGAAATAATTTAGTAGCTCGCATATAGAAAATTCAAGATTAAAATTTAAAAATAATTAATTTTAAATAAAATGTTTAAAAAATGACAAAATTTTTTAACTCTATCCAAATACCATTTAATTATAAGAAAAATAAATTTTTAAGTTACATATCCTTATAGAGCTTTAAAACAATAAAATCAAATTCAGCAAAATATAGTTATTTAGGAATATTTCTAGAAAAATGATAAAAAATTTAAACAATATTTAATTTTATTTGAACAGTCTCGAGAACATGACACTTGTAAATTAAATGAAAGCAAGACATGAAATTACTCTGGAAACACCACGAAAGATCTCGCGGGTTTTTGGGTCGTCCTGAAAGGTGGAGCCCCTGAGAAGTTGCTTATTTATTAATCTGTCCTTCGTAAAAGGCGTTTTGTCTAATCTATGGAATATGATGAAAAGTCATATGATTTTAGACTACGGATATAACAAGCGTTTTTTCATAAATGAAACAGCGGATTGGCGAAAATTAATTGGCGAAAAAATTTCTTGCATATTCTTCAACAAAGATCTTTTCTTTCTTTGTTGCATAAAATTTAGGATCTTGAATAAGGCTGCAATTGCTTGTTGGCATTGGCGAAAATTAGTTGCAATATATAGATCTTTGGCGCGAAGCTAACAATTTTTCTGAATATATTGAGAAAGTACATATTTTGAACGTTTTTCCATGATCCACTTTAACCAGAATTTGATATGGAACTACAGTTGTAGCCACAAGATAACAAACTAAATTCCATTGATTTATTTTATGAGTTCTTGCTTTTGCATGCATGCGATTATACAGAGTCACAGACAGACAACCTTTTAACTGATTTGATAAGAATCTACATTTTAGATGCTAAACTTCTGTAACAAATTTTATCAAATTAGCTATTTGCGTTTTGAAGTTATCGAATTCATTTATATTTGAAACCCAAAATAGACAGTCTACAGTCTACCTTTCAATTGATTTTGTTCAAAATTTGATACATGATGAAATTCACTCATTTGCTCAAATGTCTATGTATGAAATTTCATCCGTTTCGCTCGAAATGTTTGTGATTAAGATGTTCTCAGACAGACATAATGTCAAAAATATGTTTTTCGTTCTGATAGGGGTCTAAAGTGTGGAGATTCGTTAAATTTTTGAATTCGAATTTCTCTAATGATAAAAATACTTTCTCTGTGTTTCGTGTAGAAAGTAAAAAATAATATTTAATTAAAAATAAATAATCATAATAATTCAATATCTATCGTGACGCTTTCTGACAAAGAGAAAAGGTAATGGCGCGAAGAGAGACAACAACCTTTTATTGTTTCTGAGCTTTTCTATTTAAAACATTCCGTTGACCTTCAGAACCTATTCATAGTATCGCTCTTCAACAACTTGTTTATGCAGCTAGTTTAAACAATTATTTTGATGTAAAAGAAAAGAAAACTTAGGGTAAAACCGTGAGTGCAAATAATCTGTGAAATAAGAAACAGTCATGAAAATTTAAACATGACTATTTTATTTTATTGAGAACTGATTTATAAATTTCAAATAAAATTTATGGCATTATTTGTTTGAAGAAATGAGCGAAAACGAACGAAATGAAATAAAAGGTGAAAGGCGAAATAAAACGTTTGTTCATACAAATTTGAATATCTCATAAATCGCATCAAAAGGAGTTAGATTTGAAAAACACCTCCGCATAACAAAGACTATTAGTCACATTTTTAATAATAATAATGCAATATTGATAATAATAATAATAATAATAATAATAATTCAATATTGATGATGATAATAATAATAATACAATATTGATAATAATAATAATAATAATAATAATAATGCAATATTGATGATAATAATAATAGTAATAATAATGCAATAATAATAATAATAATAATA
>JAPMOR010033246.1:0-20721 GCA_026543865.1 Argiope aurantia | reverse complement strand
TTGTTGTTTTCTTGCATACATAATTTCAAATCCAATTCCCTTTTTGCTTTATCTAGGTACTTTATAAAACATTCAAACACTTGATTAAATATACAAATAATTTTTGTGATCAATCGTCTATGAAAGAAAATATTTACTACCGCCTATTGAAGTTACTGGGGCAGGGCTGCATAAAACACAATGAACTTTATCTAAAGAAAGAAGGTCAGGTAGATTTAACTATTTCACAACCATTAGTTTTAAATTTCAAGCTTATTTAAATCTATTCTTATCTTATTAAATATCTTTCATCGAATTATTTTTACTCACACTTTTTATTAAAGAAAATTTGACAAAATCGTCGATGAACAAAACCTAACTTTAAATTTGAAACCAATGAAATACCATTATCATAGTTAGATAATCATTAATAATCCAAGTTTATCTATTCTATTTACAGCAAAAACATATTCATTATATTAATTATATACAATCATTTTATCATGAATTCATTCAATAAAATTATCAACAATACCCATTTCAACACCGTATTTTAAATTCTATCTCATCTTTGGTTCATGGAATAGATTTTTTAAATTAATTTCGACTTTATCAAAACTATTTCGACTATGTCCAAAATAGTAACATCGATATCAACAGCACTTACGGTTTCGGCAGAAACTGCCTTTTTCTCCAACGAGTAACTAGACTGAACTTATCGGCTTCAAATTCGAAACCAGTTTTTTTGTGGTTACAAATGTGAACTATACCTGTCAAATCAATCAGGAACTCTACAATCTTCCTGCGATAACCCTAATTACGCTCAAAGACTTGATTCTTCCTAGAAACAGTTTAAACTTGAACTCTCCGCGAAGAAAAAATTATTTTGTGGGTCATTTTTCTTGAGGCATATATCGGCAGAATGACTTTCTTCTACAAAACTTGCAGTAGTTGAAACGAAGTGACCGTGGATTAACCTTTCATTTTGAGTGAGGATTCATTAAGATTCCACAGCCATGAATAATCTCGCCTCTTGCGCTCTTGGCGAACTTTATAGATTTCTTGAACTATGAAGTGTAGGCATCAGTATCTGCTTGAACTTTGTTTCTATCTTTTAATTCGGAATTTATTTTCTCAGATTTTATAAACAGCTGTTTTGTAATTTTATTAACTGTGAACTTCCATCATTATTAACTATGTAAAGAACTTGCGCTAAGTTGTCGTATTCTGGCAGTAATTAAAGTATAAGGTGAAAATGCAATGAAATTTCAAATATCTAAAATCTTTCATCTTTCGTTTGTTGATACCCTTCGATGATTTTCTTGATACATATTCCAGTATTTCTTTAATAACATACAGTACGCTACTGTGAAAAATTCATCAGGCAGATTTGCTAGAGTCTGGCCCTTAAAATGGGTTCAAAATTCTTTCACAGGATATCTCAAGCCAATGTCCCATCTTCAGTGTCAGTAATAAGGATCTGATATTTCCTTTTAACTTCACCGTTGATAGTTATGTAGGACCCTTACTTTCGAAGTTCATCTCTCAATTTATTTTTGTTGATTGCTTCTTTCAGGCATGGTTTTGCTGTTCCATTTATAAAGTTTCAATGATAATCCATTAAAAGGATTTTTCATATCAGTTTTTCAGCGCGCATAATTAAAATCTCTTAGTTTAGGAAAGACAAAAACTGCTCTTTCAGTAGCATGTGTATTTTCAAAGTAGCAAAATTTTATCTTTATAAAATTTGAGCATTTATAAGCCCATAGCACACACCGTCTTTGTTGGTATAGTATCCATGTAAATATAATGTAACCTTATATATCAAAACATTTATTATCAGCTTGAAAATGAAAACAAATAGGTCTCACAACATAACATTACGGACATGGCACTTTTCCGTGCAAAGGCAAATCTCGCGTTTCTATAATCGAATTTTATCATTCTTGAGGTCTATTATTTTCTGTTTATGTAATATTACAATATTTTTAATATCTCAAGCATTTTCGGTATAAACTTAGCCATTTTTTTTCAACTAGGCATCTATCTTATTTCTCAACATTTATGTTAGGCACAATTCATTATTTTGTAAAGTTTACACTTTTTTTTAATTGTTTTTTATTTTACTAATTGTATTATGTCTATTTTATCACTCTAACCATCCCTTTTTTTACAGAAAATAATACACATGTCAATTTATTGGCTGGCAACACCTCATGGGGATCTGACGTGATAGTAAAATCGAAAGCAAATACCAACTTTATTAACATGATCAACGAATATAACCACAGATAACTAAGCGAGTCACACTACATCAAAAGACAATAGACAATTAGAAGAAAAAATTTCTAAGCAATTAAATTTTTAAGGGCATTATGATGCCATTAATCCATTAGGAACAAGTGTAAAGCTATTAAAATGACATAGTTTTCATGTCTGTCAGAATTTGATACTTAAAAATGTGACAGTGATTCAAAAAGTAAGATAATAAATCTTCTGAGGGAATGAAATCAAAAGGGATAGACAAAAATAGAAATCATTAGTATATATTATTTTCCCTATTTTACAGATGATTTGCGTGATCGATACGCCAATCTATCTATATCTGTATTTAAAAAAAAGTGTCTGCGTTCCTGAATAAATTAATGACAGCTTCCTGAATATTAACATTGGTTCTTAAATGCGTTTTTCTTGTTCCGCCTGATATCGCATTAAATACTGACACGACAATCCCGCCCACTTCGCTTTATAGATGTCTGCTGTAATCAGCAAGCACGCGTCTTCCGTTAGACAAATTTTTTTTGTGCATGATATTCAACGTACTGCCAATAGGGATGCTAAGTTTGTGTGCAATCTTTTTAACATTAATGCGACGACTGGCTCCAATCAGACCCTCGCCACCGCTCTCGTCTTTGCTGATCTCTCATATCTGTTCTGCATAGCTTGAATTCCTTGCTTAAAGCTACACCTGTTTCCTGGAAATACATTCGCCCCATTCAATAATTCGCCATGCATTCCGGATGGAGGTACTTTCTATAAGATTAAAAACCTTATTACACTTCACACTTCAATTGCCGATCATGTATTTATCAAGCTACCTCTTTCTAACAGAACTATCAGAACGCTACGGCTTAACTAGCTCCATTTACTGGTGGTGTTTGAATGTGCGATCTTCTGTTTTATTTAAAGAAAGCAATTAATTCGTACATGAAATTTTTGTGCAGTTTTTTAAACACTTAAGTGGATGTATATGATATCAATGAACATCAAAGTTGGACTTAATAGATTTTCTTGAAAATAAATATAACTAGAATTTCCGACTAACCAGGCGCATTATGGCCAGATATGGCCATAAAACTCCAAACAACCCACCATTCCGACTAACCAGTTTCACCAAAGGCGGTCAATAATCAATAAAACAGTACAAAAACAACTACATTGTTGTGAAATGGTTTGCTTTGATTTCTTTTGAATAAATAGTATGAGGCCAAATTTTACGTTTAGGCTCAAGGCATAGAGATAAGTTCTTCGGGAGAAAGAGTATCAAAATCAGATATCAATGAATCATTACTGAAGCAGAGAGCAATCAGTTACATTTCCATTCCATTCAAAGCCACTAAGATGAATTATCCTAACTTTTCATGACACAAATGAATGCTAGGTGCATAGTCCAGCTAGTTATGAATACCACAATAACTATAAAAAATAAATCCCGATTAACATAAAGGAATTTAGTCATTGTACTTTTAAGAAACAATTACGCATTAATCAGAATCTTTTTGATCACACTGATTATTTTAGAAATGCATGGTATTGTATGTATGCTCCCGATTGCATCGCATGCTCTACTGCTAAGCGTAATGAATTGATGTTTATAGAATAGCATTTCATGGGTGGGGGGGGGTCCAGGAGTTTCATATTGAGATTTCAAATCGGATACATATCCAATATCTTATGTCTAGCCATTGAAAAATAAATGGCTGATAACTAAGGTTGGTGTAGATGATTCTTTACTGAACGGTGAATGTGTGGTATTGCTCCATTTTTCATGACACTACGAAATACAGTATCATCTACATTGTATTTCTGACAAAGCATGCATTTTAGTTCTGTAATTCTCCGCATTAATTGAATTTTTTTCTGTCCCCTTTTTGGTGAAACTTATCTCCAGATATATTTAAAGTCTGATCTCATACTATTTAATAGATTCAATTATAAATGCTTCTGTAAGTGCATCTAAAAACAAATGCCAAAAATGAAAAAAAAAAATTTGGTGTGCACTTAGGGGCCTCAATTAGAGGCTCCAATTTTAACAGTTATGGACACTGACTGACCCATTCAAATAGAAATTATCTTACAACCTTTTCCCATTTCCAATATCTCCATCTGGTCAAGAAATGTTATTGCGAAGTATAACTTATAGTTAGCAATTGCAAACGATTGATTTCTTCTCGCCGACCTGCACCAAGCTTTACACTACTAAGATAGGAATAAAAGAAAAATAATAAAACAGTATCTTTTGTGGACATAGGCTTTAACACAACGACTTGAGTTATTATACGGATACTCGGACAATGATTAAATATCACCAAACACTATGCCGTATGTCTTGGAAACCATGAATACACTTTGCTTCACAAAATCAACTTATTGTCTTTATATAATATAGGTGCATAATAAAATCTTATAAAGCTCACCTTTACTGGTAATCCAACATTTCCAACCCGGTTCAATTTCTGGTTTTCTTATGATGGAGCGTATTGTCTTGAATTTTGCGTGCTAGTAATCACACTTTATTTGACATCAATTAATAATCATCTCATGTAAATGATGACTATTTAATTACGTACAATTAAGATTCAAATTTAAAATTCGTATTTCGGTGTTCTCTTTGAAATTCCTACTGCTGACTTTCACTTGTTTCCCGCGCAGCTTTTCCTTTCACTTCTCTTCACTGTTTTGGCTATAGAACCGAAATAGCAACGTGAAAGCTGGTAGCATAGTGGTTAATGAACAAAAAAGTTGACACATTGTTGCTGGTTCAATCTGCATAGAATATCTTTATTTTTTTAATTTTATTTATTTATTTTGCTCAGTCTAATTATTGTTGAGATGCATGCAGTTCAATTTGCTCAATCATAATTCTACTATTGCTACTATAGCATCTATATGCAGCTTCTGAAGATTTCTCAATTCAAGAACTTTAAAGGCGTTGCAATATTTAAAATGCAAAGAATAAATCTTTACTTATAATAAAAGTGTGCGTGCGTGCGTGCGTGAATCACAGGCTAAATAGTGTGACATAGAATTACCAAATTCTACACATATATAATTTATACTTTGGAAAGCGGGAATGTGCACCTCGGAGCAATTTTTTTAAATTAAAAATAAAGGCACAATCTTGTCGCTCCCCATCACAACTTCATCTTTTGCAATACTTAAAATAATTTTTATGACATCATTAAATTTAAAAATATATATATATTTTTTTAAAAATATGACAGTTTTTTTTTACCTTAAATTTATTTCTATTTTTAATCATTTTTTTAAAAAATATCTTAGTTATATTTTCTTACAATATGTTTCACAAAAAATAAAAATGAAATTTAACCTGTACGAGCACGTTGCGCTTTTAAATGGGAAAATTAGTTTTTATCAACGTGTTATAATCACGTTTGCGAAAGCTCAAGTTAACTCTTAAGATAAAGTTAACTCGTACTGCAAACTAAACGCAGAAAAGACTAATTTTCAACATGTGCCTTATGAAATGAAATAAACATGAAACATGATATTTTCTAGGAGAAAAAGAATGCAAAAAAAGTTTACTCTGAACTTTTTACATTATTAATTCAATTATTCTATAATAACCAAGGCAAACATGACATATATATTTATGATATCCACTGTAATTGGATCCCAACAGCTAATTTCTAAACAATTAGGTATACGCTTCTAATTGAAAGGTATATGCATTTAATTGAAAAAATAATCGAAATAAAGTAAAGAAAATATTTTATTTAGTTTGAAGCAGTAAATGTTCTGATGAATAGTGAATTTTAAATTTTTATTCGCACCCTCTGTTCTATGGGTCATATTTAATAAAATATTCTTGAAATAATGATACTTATAAATAAAAAGAAGTGATTCAAGCTTTTATGATTAAACTGAGTAACGAAAATTTGAATATTATTATTTTATAAACCCAATCGAGTTTGAAAAAAAAACCCATTCAACATCTCAAAGAAAATGTGACAATCAGCATCCGGAATTTCTACAAGGCTGAGTGACCTAAAATAATGGAATTATTGATTGCCTTAAAGTAGTGATATGTAATTATTCATAACTCGGTCAAATTTATTAAAAAAATTGAAACGTTTTTTTATTTAAAAGTTAGTGCGTCAAGTATATTTTATTGTATATGATTCTTTAAGAACCGAAGGGCTGTATAAAATTCTGGCTTCATAATTTTTTTGAAAAATACATTTATTGACTGAAACGCAAGAAATTATTATTATTTATGACATTTAAACTCTTTTGAAAATAAAACTCAACACTTATTTTTATGGTGAATCAGAAAATTTTTTATTGAATAATCCTTTCAAATATTGCACAAATTATAAAAAAATTTCTGTAGAACACAATGCTTAACGATTCTAATTTCTGTACTCATATATTTTTTTCCAAAGCCTGTTTGGTTTCATCAAAAAAGTTTTTATTTTAGTTGAAATTTAATAATTTCCGCTTCAAATTCAAATTTTAGGAGAGCTGATAAAAAAAATTAGGGAAATATACAGGGTGTCTCAAAACCTTGACCGCGGCTTTTATTCCTTCAATATTGATCATAGACATGTACTGTAAATTACAAAGTTGCGTTAAAAAAAAGTGTAAAATGTTATGAAATCGATTATAATTTTCAGGGAATTAAACTTCAAAAAATACAAAATTTAAATTTTTATACGGACCCCGTACAAAAAAAAATTTCACTGAGTAAAATGGGCCCTATCCTTTAATAAGATCATGTACAAAATTTCAGCAATTTATCACAAAAAGTCTCAAAGATATGAAACTACATAAATACTGACTTAAACCACGTTTCGATGCCTGGATACGAGTTCTCAAAGAGGAAAAATCATGTCGGATGTTCGTGTTTTAGGGGTCGTACGCAAATTAACAAAGAAAGTAATGATTGAGTAAATAAATAATAATTTTGCTATTTATTGGTTCAAAAGTATTAAAAATTTGTAGAAATAATAACTGAAAGGCAAGATTACATAAGGCAAGATTGCATAAGTTTTTTTACACGTTCATTGACTGTGCTATTTTTAAGTTATATTCTGTAATTCATGATATAAAAATTTAAAGTATTTTTCAGGAAGCATAGATTTTAAAATTTTCATTTAAAACTAAAGATATGAAGCATATTTTATTTTCTTATGATGCATTCCTGCGTTGCATCATTTGCACTGAAAATGTAAACATTTGCATTTTAATTTGTGATTGACCCTTCACCAACTTTGTTTTAAAATATCTTTGAGAGTTTTCATGATAAAATTCTATACGAGGTCCGTATAAAAATTTAAATTTTGTATTTTTTCAAGTTTAATCCCCTGAAAATTTTTATCGATTTCATAAGATTTTGTACCTTTTTTTACGTAACTTTCTAATTTACAGTATATGTCTGGGATCAATATTTAAGGAATAAAAGCCACGGTCAAGGTTTTTGAGACACCCTGTATAGTAAAATGAACAGAATGGCGTAAGACTTCTAAATTGAATGAGTTATACAGAGTGTTTATTTAGTCCCAGACCGGGCCGCGGTGGCAAGGTCTCGGCTTCGGAACCAGAGGGTTTCAGGTTCGAGACCCGATTCCACCAAAGAACCGTCGTGTAAGGGGGTCTGTTGCACGTTAAATCCGTCCTGACCAAACGTCCTCCCGCTGGTGTGGTGTGGAGAGGGGGTGCCAGCTCAGGTGTCGTCCTCGTCATCTGACCGCGGTTCAAAATTACGAGGTCCGTCCCAAAATAGCCCTAGTGTTGCTTCAAACGGGACGTTAATATAACTAAACTAAACTAAACTAGTCCCGGACCCATTTTGATGTTTAATAACTCCTAAAATAATAAAGATAGATTAAAATTAATAACATAAATGGTTAAATAGACTCAAAAAGTTTTATGACCCTTGTCAATGAACTTGTCAATGAATGAGAACCGCTGATCTCACAGATATTCTAGGATTGTGTAAAAATGTCTCTCTGACACGCTCAACATCAAAATCACTTGTGCAAGGACGTCCGGAACATTTCTTATCTGCAATGCTTCCAATTTCTAGAAAATTCTTTTTCCACCGCAAGATACTGTTTTTGGATGGAGGATCTTTTTGGTAAATTCTTCTGAAATTTCTCTGTGCTTGCACTATCGATTTCGTTTCTATGAACCACCATAAAATCTGGGCTTTCTCTTGTGGTGTATGCATTCTCCTTAATATCCGCTCGAATAAAACATCACATACAAAAGTACTACATAGAACAAACACATCAAAAGTAAACATAACATTGCAATAGTTGCCAAAAACAAAAGTGAGAAAAATGCAATTAATAAGCAGACAATATTTAGAAAAGTACAGATATTTAGACTGGAAAATGAAATTATCTGAAATTAACCACACGCGCAGACAATATTTACAAAAGTAAAAATATTCAAACCTGAAAAGGAAAATATATGAGTTATTCCATCAACAAATGCCATAAGTTTGTTTATATCTTCATTATTTTATGAGTCATTAAACATCAAAATAGGTCCAGGACTAAATAAACACCCTGTATATCTAACAAAATTTGAAGCTTAAAAATAATTTGTTGAAGAAACCATTACAGACCAAATTACCTAAAATATTTAATGTAAAATTCTATTATTTCATCCCAGCGATCCAACTGGTCCCCAAAGGTAACTAACGAACAAACAAATAGAAGTTTAACTGTAAACAGACACAGACGCGTCATGATAAAAAGTTTCAATCATACGAATTATTTACTCGAAGGTTTCTGAAACATTTTTCAAGGAAAATCAGTGACGTTAGTATGCCAATAATGATACAAAAGGTTTTCCGTAATTCATTTTGTTAATGTTGAATGAAAAAATTTGATTCTTTATTTATTTATTTCAACATTACCAATCTCTCCTCTTCGATGACTTTTAATGTTAATTTCTTTTCGAGCACATTCATTTATTCTTGAGAATTAATTCATTTTCGTTCACATCATTTCTCTATGCTTTTAAAAAATTTAAAAATAAAATTTGGCTTTATTCCTTTCCTTATATTATATTCCTTATTGTTATGGTGTGGAAGTTTGAAGAGGGGGTGTCAGCTCAGGTGTCCTCCTCGTCATCTGACTGTTGTTCAAAATTACGAGATCCATCCCAAAATAGCCCTAGTGTTGATTTAAAACGGGATGTTAATATAATTAAAACTGAAACTAAATCATTCCTTTCCTTAATTTTTACTGCATATGCCTCATAAAAGTAATCTTATAACGACTCTATATTTTAAGCAGACGTAAATTTTTTTAATTAAGTCTATTCTGATTGAAAAGCGACAGAACTAAAAGATCACCAAAAACGATTTGTTTTGAAACAGAGTTACATTTTTGCAAAAATATTTTTTTCTCCTTAGTAATTTAGACAAACTTATAAATGTTTTCATAGTAGCATCCCTGTAACCTTTCAGATTCATTATTTAAAAAAAAAAAAAAAAAAAAAAAACATTAATTCTGATCTTTTCTACAATCTGAAAATGAGTCTATAAAATAATTTTCAACCAGAGAATTAACATACAGTATCTTTCCTGACCAAGACAAATATGATAATCAAATTCACAATATAAAAATATCCCCTTTAATTCGATTTTTTTTTGTCATTTATACAAAGTGCTCAGATACTCAACCGACAAACTAAAACGGTTGTTAGTAAGTAATCATGTAAAGAAGCAAAACTGTAATGGAATCCGATTCACAAACGGCTTGTTGTCGACGACAAAAGTAGTAATATTTATGCGCTATTCCAAAAATTCAAATTCTGAAGCAAAAAAATCAAAATTTCTTTACAGATAATTAAGCGGGTAACAAACTTTTACAGAAACTTTACATGCTTTGGGTGTTCGGTATATGTAGTCCACAAATTTCTGCGGATAACAAAGCCTTATTTCATAAGAAAACCCGAAACACAGGCAACACAAAACAGACAAAGCGTGCACAAAAACAAAACTATCACTAATCAACAACACCGAAAAACTCCAAATCGTTATTAAAAGCAGCACAATAGCATTCAGAATCCAACTAGGGAGTTCGCTCTTTGATTGATTCTAGAAGTTACTTGAGTGACTCGTTTTAGCCTTTTGCGACATGACGTGGAATTATCTTGAAGAATCCTCGGATCTCGGTTTCTTTATAGATACATAGCCATGATTCTTGTATTTTCCAGAACCGTGTTTATCGCCGTTTGTTGCCAAAGTCATTCAGATATTCATTAAAAATTTCTGTAGTCCCACTTACTTACTAAGTGATGATCTGTGCAAAGAAACAATATTACAGATAAATAATAAGACGACTTATAGAATAAATTCCATCAAAGAATCAAAACCAAAAATAATAATGTTTACAAAAAAAAATTATGTTATAGTGAACGTTTACTTCAGATGAAATCGCAACCTATCGATCTCCTCAAGAAATAAGGGCTAAACGATTGATTCCAGTAAGAACCAGCGGAGGTGGTCTCCCCAAAACCTTCTCACATACTCTCTAATGAACTTTTCATACCGGAGAATGCCTTTTATGGCATTGGAGTGTCACAGTTACGAAATATTAACATTTGGCATGAATTTAGCATTTTCACTGAATCGAGCGTGCCATTCTTGACGAATTACTTGGCGATAAATTCCTGGCATGCGTTATGAGTATCCAAAAATCGAATTTACGTTTTAGAAGCCTCTTTCTCAATCGGACCGGCCCACAGACAACTCGTAGCTGGATTTGGCTCAAAATGTGACGGGTGTCTATATTATAGGTGTTAAATCTGTGTACTGAATTTCATGTATCTAGCTCCTTCCGTTTTGTAATTATCGTATTATCTTATATTCGAACAGATGTACCTCTGGACAGATTTTACACAAAATTTGTCAGAAATCTGCAAATTTGCCGTAAAGTATAAGTAAAGCCACTGCAATCGTATATCAATTTTCAACCGTCTAGCTGAAAGAATATTTATGTGATATTTGTCACAGATGTGCAGACTTACATACAGATAGACATAGTTCCAAAAATGTATTTTCCGAATTCAGGAAGGCCTAAAACGTGAAGATTTATTAAAATCTCGATGATTACTATGTTTTTTCTATACTAAGTATGCGAGAAAGTAATTATTCAACATATCATTAAAAATTATTATATGAATAACTAATGATCACTAAAGAAATTTTGGAATTCCTCCCCCCCTAAATTTGAATATTTTTAGGTACGTATTTTCTGAATTTTCACCAATTAAAATGTTATTTGGAAAAAGCCATATCCCATTACAGTTTTAGTTCTTTTGGATGTCTACTAACAAACCCCCGAGATGGTAGCCCGATCATGTAAATTTCTATATTAGTGAAAAGATACTTAGACTAAAAATATTTCAGCCAAGCACTGGAATAATTTAAGCTCCATTATAAGCGTTAAAGTATCGATTTTTAGTTAGAAATCTATTTTTAAACTGCTCATTAGAACTGCTAAAAGGTGAGACTTTGGTGCATTGTTTGACTCTAACAATTTTTTTAATGGATTGTTTGCGAATAACTAGAGTATTTTGTTAGGTTAGTTTTCTGCTTCCAGAAGTGCTAATGAGGTATCTAAAAATAATTTTAGGATGGGTAATGTTTAGTAATAAATTTACATTTAAACAAAAATATTTTTTATAAACTTTTACAGATTTATTTTTTATAAGCTACTTATGTCTAGGTCAATCCTACACAAGATCATGCTTTGCTGAATTGCGTCAGCAACAAGACGCAATACCACCAATAAGTATATTCAGAGTTCATTATTGTTTACTGTCATGGTATTTATATTATTACTAAATGGTATTCATATTATTTATTTTAAGAGCGAATATTTACAACTGAAATTTGGATCAATACTACTTTGTAGCAGAAGACTACTTTTAATGTCCTATTTAATTTTGAATAAAATGCAGAATTTCAATTTTTACTTAATTTTATCGCATACTTTTATTTAACTTGACTTGTTTCATATATTGTTACAAACCTGCAATTCGGCTTCCCAGCATAGTTTGTTCCATCAACAGAAAGAAAGTTTTACAGTCATCTGAATGGGCGGAGTCCGTGTGGCGCGTCGGAGGTCCCAGACCTTGGCAACAAACTTGGCGACCAATTTGACGTCAAAATAGATAATACCCGAAACTTTGAGAATTTTCCCGATCTGTCCAGTACGAACCGAGATACGCCTCGAACGTTCCTGATTGGTTGAGAGGCTTCTAGCCCCGCCTCCCGAGACCTATAAAAGGAAGCCGCAGCTGCAGGAGGAAGGTAGACGACGGAGTAGTCCGAGTTCGAGAGCAGCGGAGTCAAAATCGACGAAGTTAGTCAGAGTGGACAGAGCGTAGTAGTCGAAGAGACGGAGTCAAGCTAGTGCTGAACTGAGCTGTGCGTTACTGTCTGCAGTAGATTCTGGTTGTATGCTACACGTCTCGGGTGAAGATAATCGTCTTCTGTGCTGTATATAGTTGTCGCTTTTGTGCTGTTCTGTGTGTCTTCGTGTAAATAAACGTCGTTGTTTTTATTCTACTTCTGCCTGCTGATTGAGCGTTCTACACACCATATCACTTCCACTATCCAAACGAACCCCGGCAGAAATTACGTAACAATATGTAAAGAAGGAATTTTGTAATCTATTTCAAACTTCATCATGACATTTGTGAATTCTCGATACAAAGTACTTTATCTAATTATTAGTCTATGAATTAAATTATATTCTGATTTTATATGAAGGCACTATCTGCAAAAGAAATCAAAGGAAAAAAAGAGAAATTCTCTTTTTTTAGAACAAGGATTCTTAACTTTTTAAACATTGCGTCCCATTTTTACAAATTGAATCTATAGCAACCTACTTCATTTTCAGCACATTACACTTTTCCAATCAAACAACTCACTTTCCTTCCAAAAGAAATTGCATAAGCTAAAGAAAAACTTCTATGAAGGAAGAAAATATTTAAAATTAAATATAATGTTTACACAAAAAATAATGAACTGCTTAGAAATTAATATATGTATACAAACTGAGTTGAACTTTCTCAACGAAAATTAGTTTCTCATTGGTTGGAAGGATTTCTTTTTACAGCCGACCCCCCCCCCCCCCATCATTACTGAACGAAGCAGTATCGACAGTAGGTTAGAAAGGCTATGAGGTACTGAGCGGAAAAGTAGCCCAAGAGAAGCTGCAGAATGCAGCAACAGGCGGCGCAACTGATGCATCGACTGCAAAAGGCCGATATACGTCCCATGCGCGTTGAAAATTTGAATATTTTTTCTTTATTTGTGGTCATTTGACACCGAGTTATTTGTTTGCGTATTGTACAATTTTCAACCGTTGATTTGATGAGGATTTTAAGCCCGTGTAAAGCTTTTGCAAATCCGAAAGATACATACATTCAAAATCTTGTCTCGACCCATCAAAAATTGTGTCCAGACTCATTAGTGGATTGTGAGTGACAGATTGGTAAACTCTGTTCTGGAAGAAAATTTGATTAACAGAATTGTTTTTCAAACTCATCTTGGTTTAGTGCCTTTTGATCAGCACGATCTTCAAAATCATCCTTTCTTTTTTATTAGACTCGTCAAATGCAAAGTTCCAGAAAGAATCGGAATTTATGTTTGTAAAAAACACTGCGTTCTTTCTCAATACCTTGATCTTACTTATTTGCTCTTATCCGATGCGACTTCTAACTTTCGAAAGATCGTTTACCTAGTACAAAATACTAACTTTCTCATTTCAATCATTACATACATTCATTAACTTAATTGCGGTCAGCTGGATAACAAATTGTTTATAGATTGCAAAAGAGGTATATGAAACCATGATTATTGTGGAGTGAAAAAGTAGACCATATGTATTTCTAACTGCTTGCCTGTATTTATCTTTGATAATATTTTGTTTCGTTTTTCGATAATTTAAAAAACATTTTTGCCTAAATTTAATTTTTTTTATAGATAAGCATTTAAAAAGTAAAATTTGAAATACAAAATAGTCTGCACGCTTTAGATGTCCAAAATATTTTACAGATTTCCTTCACATTTTTACCATAGTTACTATGAATCGATAAAACATTTTTTTTTTTCATTACATAAATGTGTCGGATTTAAGCATTCACACTGCTATCAGATGATCCGGTTTTTAAAAACTTTGGTTATTCAGCTCCAAAACGGCTCGATCAACAAGTCTGTATGTGAGCAATTTGATTTCTTGCCCCCCCCCTCCCTCTTTTCCTCACTCCCATTGTCATGGTAGCTTACTTTTCGTGAATCTGTAATCCACCCCCATTTTTTCGTTTTAATCATCTTAAATTTTTTGTAACTATTTTTTAAAAAATATCTTTTAATTTTGCTTTATTTTTTCTCATACTGTCATTTAAAATTCACATACAAATTTTCTCTTTTTCAATATTTTTTAAAAAGAGATCTAAATATATCTAAAAAAGGTGCCTTAACTAATTTTCAGGGCATAATTAGTCAGGATATGCAGACAACGTTCCTCATCCAGGAAAAGTCAATGTTCTTTATTGTCACAGAACATGAAGGCATGCAAAAGTGGTTAAAGAATGCCAATCGATTTATAAGAAAAGTCGCCTTTTTTTAAAATTAAATAGATAAAACTAAAACTTCTTTATTTGCTATAGAAAATGAAATCAATAAATTTTCTTAAAAAGTTGCTCTTCAATACCGATGGAATTGATCGCCAATTCACAAAATTCTGTACTCCCACCTTTTGATACGATGTCACCCATAGCCGACTGGCAGTACTGAAAATCTTAAGATGGGTGGAGAATCTAAGAAAGTCAAATCTGAATTGGAATTCTTGGCAGAAATTATCTAAAAAATTCAAAGGCAAACTGCATGCAAGAGGCAAGCTAATTCTTGGAATGTCTCTAAAGCATCCACGTCACCACAAATTCTACTTACAGACAATTCTGTTTACTTCCTCATGAACCATCAAATGTAAATTAAATATTCTCAGTATATTCATAAAATAAACTAATTTAAAGAAGTGAAAAGAGTTATTCAATCTCATAACACCCAGAATACTATGAAATACAAGGAAGGTTTTGGTGAAGGTTTCACAACAAACAATTGAATACTTCATTTCTTGTTGATCCATGCATCCCCATTGCTTCTACAAACATAGAGACAAATCTAATAATGATTTTCTTTTCCTCATTGATAAAGAAATAATTTTTCATTTAAAAAATTGTTTTGAGATTTGTCATAATTTAAAAATAAAATTGAAACTTGATTCTTAGCTTTTAATAGCAGATGAAGACTGAAATTCAATGTTCAAAATGAATACCTTTAAATTCCATATACTTAATACTTTTTTTTTACTAAAAAAATATTTTTGTGTATAAAGAAGATTCTCAATATTACCATTCCGATTCAAAGAAAACATTATAAATATTTTAATTCATAACATTATCAATCTTTGAGTACCACTTATCATTTCTTTAAAAGATATTTACAATCAATAAAAAAAATTAACTCTCAGAAGTTCAAAAAAATTATCTGATAAAAAAATATGATATTTTTTAAAGGGGTTCAGTGCAATTGATATCCTTACTTTAAAAAATTAAGCCATAGATGCATTAGGTTTTTATGTTTCAGAATATTTTATATTAATATTTTATATATTTCTAAAAAAATTGACAATTTTTATCCCATGAATGCTTGAGGGATGTAGCCCATTTGATAATTTTATAGACAGAGAAAACTAATTCTGAGTGAATAAGCTAGTTGTCAAAGATAACAATGCTGGACTATGCCAATTTACAATCACTTTGCACGATTGTAAATTAGACATTCAGCATACAATGAATTCCCAATTCAAAAACTATATTTATATAAGATTACATTACGTGTGGAATTGGTTAAAGTTTTTGCCAAATTTTTATAGCATCATAAAATTTATTTACAGCTTTAAAACTTACTAATATTTTTTAAGAATAAAAATAATCTTCAATGATTAATAAATGCTTTAAAAACAATTTTAATAAAAAAAAGTTCAAATTTTAAATTTATTGGGAAAAATTCAACCTTCTTTTTCCTGAAAATTTGCAAATACCTATAACAGAAGACAGGTAGAAAGAAGAATATCAAGGAATCTATCACCTCATTCAAAAGGCTGTGCTCTATTTCTGAGTATATGATATGCCATACATGCTTTGTCACTTAGTACTGATAAATATATATAAGCTACTGTGTTATCTGACCAAAACAGTAGACGTTGGCAATTATTTATCAAGCATACTCTAGAAATAGTCAAATTATTGTGCACATATCTTAATAATCATAAGCTGGATATTATATAACCTTTGTCATTGAAATAAAACAGATGTGAAGTAGTCCCAGTGATTTTTTTTACACACAATTTTCTTATCATATAGTGTAAAGAATTAAATAAGAATTTTTCCACCTATTCCCTATTGATTTAAGTCAAAATTTGGCGATCTATGAGTTGAAGTTGAGCACACACTAAATTTCTGAATTTAACTTGACAGAATTTTTAAGTTACCACATTCAAACACAAATAGACATATAATAGAATGATAGATTTGGCATAAACTTCACTCACAAATACAATTACGGCAATAAAACAATATGCCAAATTACATCCATCTATTTCATTGCATTACCTTCGCATGCATTATTCATCCTTTTGATGAATTTCTTCAGACATAGACAACTCTAAAAATTTTCTATAAACAAAACAAATTTTATACTTCCAGCTCACACTGTTTGCAAACAGTGGTGGTGGTGGTGGTGGGGGGGAATATTCAATAAATATTCCCCCCCCCCATCCAGATTCACTAAAATCTCATTTCGAATTTTTTGAAGAATACAATACTTCTTATGTATACTAAACATATAAAACATGTACATGAAACAAAACAAAATGAGACAAAACAATTATATGAATGTTAATTTAACACATTTATTTTAAAATGAAGACATCCAACAAGATAAATTTCATCCATTTCATACAACTGAATGAGGGTAAACATTGAAAAAATTTCCTTCATTGATTAAATGATCTTATTTCAATTATGAATTATCATAAAATGCCATTTTATCATCAGGGAAAGAATGTTCAACTTTGAGAGGTTACATGATGAGAATTTGGACTTACAAGCATAGGCACCTCAACACAATTAGAAATACAGATGTAAAAAAGTTATTACGTCAGTTTAAAAGCTCTGCTTGACTTTAGAGACAAGTTAAAAACTTCTCTGAACTTGGAAGCATTGGCCAAAATAACGCTGCAATTTACACAACATACATCTTTGAAAACTATGCTAGGTTTGAGTAAAAATCAATGGTGAAAGATGAAATAATAAGTTACAAAAACTGTGCATATATAAGTATATGAAGAGTTGGAGGGGGAACAGCAATAACTTTCAAAACACTTTTTGGGAGAGAGCACACCCAAATTTCAACTGTTTCAAAATCCATCAAAATCAAGGGGCCGTATATTATATATATATATATATTACATATAAACCTATTTGGGGGAAACAAGTATTACACAAAACATCAGCTTCGAGGGTATAGACATTTAGTCAGAATTAGTTTATTTTTTATACACCTATACATTGAAGTATATCCAAGTACAGAGGGGGGGATAACAATAACCACAGTCTATACAAACATTTTGATAATAATTGCAGTTGACCCCCTCCCCCACATGAAAATTCTCATTCTAATAAATGTGATTTGAAATTTATATGAAAATACGAAATAGCTTTTGAACTATACTATATTATTATCCCACAGATTAATTACACAGTTTCACATAAAGTCTGGTAACCATCTGTCATTCCGGCCCTTGCTCCAATGAAATAACAGCCGATTCAAACATTTCAGGCTTTTTATTGGTTTTAATTACGGGGTGGGGGAGAAAAATCAAAAATTAGGGGAAACATTTTTATCTTTTTCCTGAAGAATGTAAAAATGCTGCGAATGGAGGAACATGGTATTCATAATTATTATTCTGGTAATATATGCAGTCTGGACCCCAGTATTTGTAGTAATAATGCTTGAACAGAATGTACAAAATTCTTTGCAATACGCATGCTCCACAATGTGATCAAAACAATTTTCTGTAGTGAAATCACTTCCAAGACATAAATTGAAGGGGGCCTGTACAGCATCACTACCAATCAATCGCTACCTGAAAGAGAAAAAATTCGTTCATTTAAATTAATAAAAGTTTTAGAGTAAATTATCAAAACTTTACTCACAATCATTACTGCAACTGTAGTCAGTCAGTCAAATCAACACAGAAAATTACAAAATAATCAATACCTGGCAAAGGATACATGTTTCTATACATTTTGTGGATTCTGAAGAGATGTGAAACTAGACTTTTCTATTCAAAGATTATCTATTGTTGGTTTTAAACTTTTAGATCTATTGAAGTACATTAATTAGGTTTACATTCTTAATCATGATATTCAGAGTTGTCAAACTGTAAATATGACAAAGCTTATTGCTTTTCCTTATGTTCTTAATTTGAGTTGACATTGTTATAATCCCATGAAAGTAAAATAAACTCAACCAATATTCCTAGCAAGTTATAATTATTTATGAATATGGCTGATAAGTTACGCAAGGAAAGGAAAAAGTATCATTTAGCTGAAAATTTTAACAAATGAGTAATAAAACTGGCAACATGGGTTTGTAATGGCTCGCTTCCAACAGACTACTAAATCTTGATTTCAAATTCAAAGGAATTAAACAGTTTATTCAATCAAGACTGTCAATAATTTAATAATTAAGGGACAAGTGTACAAAATCATAAAAACAGTGCAAAAAACATTAAAAAGTTGTATGTTGCACTCATGATCAATTAATTAAGTTATATGTAAAAATGTATCTCAAATTCTGCTCATAATCGAAATATAAGCCACATAACATAAATACAGTTAACAATTATAGCTAAAACCAACAAGACTTAAGTTGCACATTCCTTAATTCAGGTTAACACTTTTTGCAAGATAAGTTAAATGTATATAACATAAAGTTCTATTTAGCAGCCATATGGAGTTTAACAATATAATCAGTAAAGAATTGAAGTTGACTAAATAATTCATAAAACTAAACAATATCACACAAATTCCATTTCATTTCTTTTTTGATGGCATTTAACAATTCTAACAAACTAATACCGGAACATAATGAATATATTTGTTAATAATGAACCCTTTAAAAACTATGAACTCTTACAAATAACTTGTTTTTATGTATAAAAATTTGAGATTCAATCTTTTCCCCATTTAAGTTTGTTTTATAATGTAAGTCAAAAGTACAACATTTCTCATCAAAGGTACAATACTATATTGTATCTTTGACACTGCATAAGATTTATTTTTAAAGTTACAATTGAAAATTTTGGTTTTTAAAAATATATAATAAACACAAAACTAAGAGTTAAGATCAACATTTGCAATAGAACTGTGAACTTGCATATGAAGCCAATAAAAGAATTATTATTGAAATCGGACAAAAATACAACATTCTACTCTACATGAAAGATTAATGTAATTGAAAATAATAGTAAAATAATTGCAGAATCAGATCATTGTTTTAAATAAAATCCTCAAATCCTTCCTTCACTTTCTATAAATTTTACATATCACAATTATAAATAAACTCAAGTATAACTAGAAATTAGTCTAAGACCTTTAAAATGGCATAGTAAAAACCAGAAATTTAAAAGAAATTGAAACACTATATCATTTTTTAAAAATCAAAGTTAAATAAAATAATACTTTTTTTTTAAGTTGTACATTTCAAATCTATATATACGTTATTTAAAAGCAAAAATATGCAACTAATTTTTTAAATAAAAATGACTTATATATCTTAATCATAAAAGCAGAACTTCCGGGGAAAAAATGTATTAATATTATTTGATGCAATAACTCACAAATTATTTCTTGTATATTTTGTAAAAATACAGTGATAAAAATACATTAACTGCAGAAAATATGCAATATTTAAACAAATTTCACAAGAAGTAATTTAATGTGGTAAATGTTATTTCCCATTATACTAAATTTGCTTTTCTTTCTTTCACATTTTTGAAATATCAAGAGAAAATTCACATTTTATTGAATCTGTACTTGTGACCCAACAATTTTTATCAAACATAAATATCAAATTTTTATGATTTAAGTAACAAACAGCACATAATATGCTATGCTGATACTCTTATAGGATTAAAAGGCATGTGATTCTGCAAATTCAATGCAAGAACTCAATCGCACCCACCCCCAAAGAAAATCTTTCTAATCTTTTCCCTTTTTAAATTTGAGTTCCTAAACCAGGCATTCATTTTAAAACTAAATATTGTAGAAAATAAGTTATTAAAAGTGTATTAAGGAGGAAAACTTAAATTGAGGGAAAATTTTAAAAATAACAATAAA
>JAPMOR010033242.1:0-24476 GCA_026543865.1 Argiope aurantia | reverse complement strand
AAAGAGCAGCTGCAGCCTTGATAAAAGTCGGACACCTGCTCTGCATTGTGGTTTCATATGAAAAATGGCTCACAAGAAACATCGAGAAAAAGAAAATTAAGAAAATGTTCTTTTTCTTTTCTTTCCTTTGTGATTGAAAAAATGTTCTTTCAATATAGTTTCAAAAAAAATTTAAATCACGGATAAATTTGTTAAAGTTTTTTTTCATTAATTTTATTATTTTATTTTTATTATTATTATTAATGATTTTTATTTATTTATTTTTCAAATTTAATTACTTTATTTTATTTACTGATTTTGATTTTTGATTTATTTTTATTTAATCATTTTATTTTATTGACTGATTTTTATTATTTATTTATTTTTATTTAATTTTTTAATTTTATTTACTGATTTTTATCCTTTATCAATTTTGATTTGAATTATTTTATTTTATTTGCTGATTTTTCATTTATTATTTATTTTTAATTATATTATTTTGTTTTATTTAAGGAATTTTTTCATCTTTTTTATTTTTAATTTAATTACTTTGTTTTATTTACTAATTTTTATCTTTTATTTATTTTTAATTTAATTATTTTATTTATTGACGAATTTTTACTTATTATTATTTTTTATTTTATTACTTTATTTAACTACTTTTTATTTTGAAATTATATTTATAATAGTTGCTTGAAAGAACTCCACTTCAATTTCTAAGCATCCGTTATCGGAAAGAATGAAAACATCTATAACGTTCACATGAAAACAAGAAATTCTTAATCATTTTTTTTCTTATCAAATACAAAAATTCAGGATTGTCTTTCCCAGGATTTGTTTTCTATATTAACACTTAAGAATGCTACTTTTAAATAGCAATTCAAAATATTAATCCATGTCTTATATCTAATTAAAACGTCAAAAAATAATAAATAAAAAGTGTCTAAAATGATCAGTTTTCATTGCTTTTTTACTGATACTTAATTCTCAATTTTTTTAGTAAGGATTTTGTAAAAAATAAGGGCTACCGTATTTGGCTTTACTTCACCCACAGTTAAAAAAAATCTGTATTCGTGGTTGGCAATTTGAAGCTGCTTTAAGATCTCTAATATCCTCGGATTTTATGATAAAAATGAAATAAAATTAAAATTCATAGATTTCGCCAAAATATTTTTTTATTCTTCTTTCTCTTCATTTAAGAAGGGAAATATTTCTTCTATTTTCTTAAAGAGTTCGATTTCAGTTTTTCAAAAACAAGAAAAGTACTTTTTTCAGAAAAAAGTACTTGAAATTCTCATGAAAAAATCATTTATAAAATATGTCCTCAATAAAAAAATAAAAGTGACATAAATGAAATGCTAAAAATGTATATACAAAAATTTCAACTCGATGATTAAAATCGAAAAGTAAGTAATTTAAATTCAGTTTTTCACTGACAATAATAAGAAGGAAAAAAAACGTAGCCTGTTTTGTTTCATAGCCTGATCTATATTTTGATATTTGCTAATCATTTTAATTAATTAATAAAGCGAATCTTTGCTATGTTTATAAAATTCGAAATTCACAAATATGAATTAGACCTTTCAGACATATACTATGAAGGAAGAATACTTATATTAAAATCTGATTATTAAAATGTAATTTCATAAAAAATGCATTAGGAATAAAATATGCGTTCCAATTTATTTATTTTTATTTTAGAAATCGTTTACAAAAAAAAAAATGTCGCAAATTATGTTAAGATTAATTTAAGCCAGAAATGATTCCTGATAAACGAGTTTATTTTTTCAAATCAGAAAAAAAGGAAAGAATGTGGAGTGATATTTTGCAATTTTAGATATTTGCGTTTTGATAATCGCCAGTTTATTAACAGTAGTACATTATTCCTAAGCAATCATGGAAACCAGTTCAAAACAATTCGAACATAAAAAACCATTCATTTCTTAGAAGGCCATTTCTTTATAATCAAAACATTGGGATAAATCGTATAATAATTGAGTTTCTGAGTATATATTAAAGATAAATAAGAAAGAAGTCTTAAAATTATTTCTTAGAACAGATAACTATCGAAGAAAAAGCAAGAAATAAAAATAACTTAATTTAAAACGACGAATATGTTTGAATAAAAAATATGTCATTAGAAGTTAATATCTTAAGTCTTTTTTATTTATTATTTATTTTAATATCATTTCGTACCTTCTTTTGTTTATCCATTAATTTTGAACAACAAATTGGCGAATTTCACAGAACCAGAACAATAGATTGACTTATTCTCAAACAAATAATATCTTTCTAAAATTTTTTGATTTTTTTTTTTTATCTATTAAACATTTTCGATTTTGGTAGTTAGATTTGTGAAATAGAAAACCCGTTAATCTTGAAGTTTTATAGAAGTTAATATAGAAGTTTTTCCTCTTATGATTCTTGTTAAATTTTGAAATAATCATTTTCTTTTTCTTTTCTCCTTTTTTTTAAAAATATTTTGGTCGTTTGTCGCAATCAAATTTGATTATGTCATATTTTGTATGCAATATAATTTTTAGGAACAAATTGTACTTTTTTTTGTGTTACTAACTATCAAAACTTATATTTCCGACAGAGAATTGGTATAATCAAATTTTGCATAAATACTCTTTTGCATGTAGGATAGTTAAAAAAAAATTACATAATTTTTAATAATCAGTACTATTTGTAAAAAAAAATCGGTTTCTTATGCAAAATCACATGGGATTTAAATGTAGTACTTTCAACCTCTTATCGTGCGGATTTATATGTCATGCTGAAAATTGAGGTATGCAGGGAGACGACATTTAATGAGTCGAATGCTTTTATATGTAGAACAAATAGCACTTCTAAGCATTTTGATCGAACTTGACTTATTTTATATTTGAAAGTTAAAATTTTGCAATCGATTTCTTTTTTCTATGTTTTGGTACTTTCAATAACAAATCGACTGGACTGTAAAATTCAAGTTGGGAAATAACATGAAATTTGTTGCATCAATTTCTTTTTTTTAATAACTTTTAGTTAACAAAAAAATTCGTAATAATTAACAAATTTTTAAACTCAAAATTTGCTGATGTTTCGATGTATTTTTTTACAAACTGGGGTTGGTTTGAGTATAATTTCTTTACAGGCCTATTCTTTAGTTCATTATATTCCAGAATGTTACAGAATTTTCTGAAAATTTTTAGGATATCTCAGGATGATAGAAAATAGTATAAAAATGTCTACAAAAATTTATACAATTTTATAAAAAGTTTAAAATTGCTTCAAAAAGTTACAGTTCCAGTTCATAGTTGCAGTTCCAGTTTACAGTTACAATTCATATTTCAAGACATTTTTAACTTAATTAATCAAATGTTAATTAAATCAAAAGATTTATTTTAATTTAATTTTTGAAAAATTAACTATAATTATTAATAATTATGTGCATTAGTATTTTATTAATCATTATTTAGATGTCAGTTAAATTATTTCCTTATTTATAAATAGCAGATTATAATTATTATGTTAAATTTAAAAAAAACATAATAAACTTCAAAGAAATATAAAGTTAGAAAATTATTTTAACGTTAAGTGGAATACAGTAAAACTAATTAATTCACAAATAATAAATAAGTTTTTATATTTTATTTAATAATTTAATGTTTACATAGATTCTGATACTTTGTAATTCATAGAATTTATTTATTTATGCAGCAACTTGGCAAATGACATTGTTTTAATTGATAAGCCCGCGACCCTTTCTTAACCCAGAGGCTTAAGGCAGCAGCCTAATCTGCCTAAACGGAAATCCGCATCCAAAAGGCAATAATGTTAAGAAATATTTGAATTTAATCTAAAATAAAGTAGAAATTTTCCAAATTCTAAAAATGTCTCGAATGTAACGGTATGCGAAGATATTCTAAAATACTCTGAGATTCACCAGAATCAAAATTATTGTAAATTTACAGTTTTCCCTCCTCCTACTTTTATGGTTTTAACTGCAAAGGTATAACATTTAGTTAAAAATTGGAATGTCTAAACCTCACAGTATTTTTTTTGGTATTTATTGTTATTCATATTAAAAACATAGTGAATACAAAAAAGGGGTAAAATTGATAAAAATTGTGAATTTTATTTGAACTATTTATTATCACAAATACAAAAAAAATCGTTTGGAATTTGTTATCATTTCTATTAAGAATATAGCAAATTCAAGAAGTGTAAAAAAAAAGTCGTGAGAATAAAATAAAAACTTGAATTTTTATTTAAATCTTTTTTAACAAACAAATAAAAAGAAATCGTTTGGATTGTTTCCTAATATTTGTACTTATTCGTTCAGTAAAATTAATTTTGATTAATAATGTTATTGCTTTATAGACAATAGAAGTTCATTTTTGAAATTTTTAAAAAATGATATTGAAATTGTTGTCTACATTTTAAAATATTCCACGGGTTTCAAATTTTTAGTTTCATCTTTGAAATATATTTTCGTTGCGGTACATACATATATTAATAGAATTCTCCATAAATTTTATTTCTTTTATTATGGGCATTGTACATTATTGTTGCAATGATTTTTAAGTAGCTAAAACAAAATTTAAATATTAATTCATATGAAGTAAAAATGTTAATTTAAATATTGCTGAATATACAAAACATTAAGTAATATCAAAGCATTTTTTTCGAAAAAAATCTCGAAAAGTAGTATGATATATTTTCAAGATTATAGAACATCTTGGAGCTTTATTATATTTATTTATTTCTTATAAAAATAGAAAAGTTAACAATTAATTTTGCTGACATTTTTTTAGCATAAGAATATATCGAATATCATAACATTCGTGATGAAAATTTCAGATTAGCAATATATTTAATATCTTTTTTTCTTTGCAAGTTGGAAATGCACACCTGGAGCAATTTTTTTTAATTTTATATTGTTAAAACAAAAGCAAAATTTTGGAGTTTTTCCGTTATGACTTTCAAAAATATTTTACTGAAATATAAATTTTGTATGATATTAAAATTTTAAAAATTATTTTTTTAATAATATAAAATTTTTGACGAATAATTTTTTTCCATTTTTTTTTCTTAATTTCTAAAAAAATATACTAAACATATTATTTAACAATATATTTCATTGTTGAAATGGAACTCAAATCGTTTATATCGTTGTTTCTAATATTTAACTTTGACATGAAAAATCGATTTATTTTTTCCAGAAGATTTCAGAAATTTTGAGAAAATTTCAGAATGTGCCACATATTTTTAAGGAAGATTTTTAAGTTTTGTCATATTTGCAATTAATATTTAACTTCAAAATCAAGGAATTGTGAATTGTTTTTTAAAGATAGTCCATTTTTAAACATTGCTCTTCTTTGTGATATAATTAGATGCATAAAAAATACACAGAAAATTAGAGGAATGCATAGTATAACGAATAGAACAGTGAAAAACTTCTAAAATAATCTACGTCTACATTAAAATTGAAGTTTAAAAATAGTTTTTTTGAGGAAACCATTAAGACCAAGTTGCACAAATTATTGAAATCTTTAGTAACCATTAATCCCTGTGAACCAACAGATTGCCAAAGGGGGATGGTAGAAAAAAAAAAGATCATCTCACCTTTTTTTATTAGATACCAAATATTCCTTAGAATGAAACAAAGAATCACATCTATGACACAGAATCACAATTTCACACCAAAAAGTTGCTACAAATCACAGTGATTCTGCAATATCTGAAATCCAGTGTGGGATAGTATTTCCCCATAGTCCATCCTATGCAACGTCCTTGACTCTAACTATTCTCTCCTCCACTGAAAAAACCACCGCTGCCTGTTCGATTTATTTTCATTTTTTTTCTCTCGCTCGAATAAAAGGAAGATAGTCGGCATCGACCTACATGCCGACCTCCAAAGTGGGACGATTTTGACTATGTGCCGGTTTAAGGTGAAAGTTTGTTGACCGAGTTCGGCAACATTTGTTTAGGATTTTTTTTACTCTTCGAGCGGCCTTGGGTGACGCCTGGATGATCCAGAAATAGAATTGGTTCCGGGTTCGATATTATTCCAAAAACATTGGAGTTCCAATTAGGGAAAATGTTCTCACTTAAGAGAAGCCGATGAGATCATTTTGTTCGCTAAAACTGGGGAAATAAGGCATAACGCCAAAAATAATTTTTTAAAAATTGTGTTGTTCACAAGAGTCGTTCTTGGTGCGCGGACACTATTTGGTCGGCACTAAAACGCCAACCCCAAATATTTTTTTTTAAGTATGTTTAAATAATTATAAAAATGATTGGTAGGGTAGAAGATGAAAAATTTCGAACCTGAAGGGACTGCAATAAAAATTCGATTCATCCATGCATTTGAATTAAAAATTATCACAATAAGATTAATATTTTTAATTTTTAATGGTTTTAAAGTTTGTGATTGTTCTCTGATGCATTTTTTTTTTGAAAAACCCTCTAACATAGTTATATTTTTTAAATATTTGCAGTAAAAGGATTGGAGAAAAAGGTATGAAACTAAGATATGCTAGTTAAATGAAAATGTTTTTAAAAGTTTAATAAAAGCTATTTTTAGTGGTATTTTTTTTTTTGTTAAAATAGAGGTATAAAGCAAAAAGCTTTTAGTTTAGAGGTTTATCAAATGATTTGCTTGACATTTTGCAGATAGAATTAGAAATATATTGCCTAGTTCCTGAAGTAAAAAAAAATCTGTATTTCTGTCATTTCGTGAAATATTTGTATTCAACTTATAAAGGATACGAAATTTTCAATTGTTTTCACATTGTGAAGCCCTAAAACAACAGTAGAATATTTCTAAATGAATAGATTACTGATCCTCTGGTTTAGGAATTGCGGAACATACTTAGAAACTACATACAAAATTTGAGCAAAAAATTTGCTTTAGAATTAATATTTGTAAGAAAATTTTTATCAAAGATTCGAATTTCGAAAAATAGTTTTTAAAGATGTAAAATGGCATTAAAACGTATGTAAATAAAAAATATAAAAATCAGTGTAGCTTTCCAAAAATGGAGTTAGAAACAAAATCGAAAGGGTTTTATAAAGAAAGCTGCTCAAACAATAATAATATTAAATAAGAATCAAAATATTAACATACAACCAAGTACGAATTAAGCCCTTTGACACTGCGAATCTCGGGACCCATTTTTCTCATTTAAACATTCAATTTTTTATGTATAAATATGTAGAAAGTTTCAAATATCAAATTTTGACATACTGAAATAGCGAAACGCTTACCTACTAATTGTAGATAACTTTCGAAAATGTTGGTTTCAATATATTGAAACCAACCAAAATACAGAAATGAAATTAAAAAATAATTTTAAACGAAATAGTGAAAAAAAAAGACAAAACGTTTCTTAATTCAATCGAAGTAACATTAAATAACAGGATAGTTCATTTCTTTAAATTATTAAGTGCCACATCTTTTTTAGAATTATATAATAGCATAATATATACGTGGACAATTTACGCTTGATACATACGTGTACAATTTATGCTTGATACGCTTACAAAATTAATTGAAACAATACTTAATCATAATTTGAATAAGTTTGATTATATTGCCTTTATTATTAAATATAAGCATTAAATTAAATAATGTTTTTAAACAGCATAAAAAAAGTATCTTCGGGGTTGGGGGGGGGGCTTTAAAGTTGGTATTCGCTAGGCAATTTCCTATTTTGTTTATATAACAATCCGGCCCTTTATGAAATGATATTTGGAGCTAGAGGTTCAAACCCTTTTAAAATTTTTCCTTCCTTGTATTTGTATATGTAGTATAGAGGAAATATAATAATCGTCAACAAAATTCAAACTCGAGATTTTGACGAATCTGAGTTTGTCTGTGACGATGATAACTCCAAAATGCTTTGAGCAAGACGGATGAAATTTAGTATACGATATTTACATCGCATTTGTATATTTCTAAAAATTTGGAGGTAAATCCGAGAATCCGTCTATCTGACTGTTCGAATGTAAATTAACACGAAAACTACAAGAAGAGAGCTGCAGGGATAAGATTCGGTACACATATTTAACATCTATAGAGTGGACACCTATCAAATAATAAACCAATCCAAGTACGGGTTGACTGTATGTCGGTCGGTACTTTCAGAAATAAGTAAACGAGATAATTCAAAAAGCATAATGACTTAAATATATCACATCTGGTATGATAATTTGTGTCAACAAGTGCATTTTTGAGTCCAAAGTGTTATTTTAATCGGTTGAGAAAAACCTGCCTAAAACAGAAATTCCATCTTTGGATATTATTAATGCATGCTATTGATTAATCGCCAAGTATGTCACAATAGATTCAGTAAAAATGCTAAATCCACACCAAAAGTTGATATTTCGTAACTATTGTACGCCAGTGCCATGTAAAGCATTCTATATGCCAAATTTATTAGAGTATACAAGAATGTTTTGGGGAGGCCACACCCTCTGGGTTTTATATTCTTAAGCTATGGAATCGGTAACTGCTTAAAATTTTTTTAAATTATACTTACAATTTTCATAGAGGCGTATTTGAAGCAAAAATTGTCGCATGAGTTAAATGTGAAGAATGAAATAATGCGCAGAAAAGAAATTTGCATTTAAGAAATAAAAAGAAAAAAAACTCCAAGAACTTGAAATTAATACTTCTATGGGAAATTTGGTTCCAAATATTTAAGTTGGAAAGCAATCGCCCCAGAAAAAGAAATCTCCATTTCCGCCCCGGTGAAAAGTTGCTCACACATGAAATTGGTTCGTTTTCAACCGAAGCATAATTGCAAACTCTAATTATTTTGGATAATTGATACTCAGCATGGAGTAGGAAGGACTTAGACTAATTGGGATAATCAACTCTTTGGAGGATAACGCTGGATAATGTTAAAGTCCTTCATAATCTTGCTTGGAAATGGATGCCTTCTTTTGTCGTTTTATAAATGCAAGAAAATCGCATTTTAATAAGGACAAATACTCTGACGTGAATCCTTTTGCACTTTTTAGTCTTCCGTATATGAATTTTCCGTAAAAAATTATAATTCTCTAGAAATTCAAACTCATAATTTCGATGAATCTATACGTTTCAATAAGCCCGTAAAATTATAGGACGAAATATTGCGAAGATGAATTTGGTCATTGCGAGATTTCGTCAAAAAAGAATCGCTATTTTTTTTTATATATCGTGATTTTACTATTTATTCACTGCAATTATAAATGATAAATGATTACCTTACACACAAATAGGCCAATATAATCATCAACTGATATAATTCAAAATTATATGCAGGTCTATAATATTAGTGCATAGATTGCATATTAAAATTCGTCTACGTAGTTGGCTGCATTTTCAAGTTATCGCGTATATATTATTATTATTATTAGCATACAGTCTTTTGTTTTTACAATATATAGTTTAGATCTATAAAGGAATATTATCATGAATGTGACAAAAAAAAGTGTTAATTATTATATGTTCAAAATGTTGAAAATTATTTTGATTCCTAAAACACATCTCTCTTTTTTAAAAAAAATTGGGTAAGCAAAATGTAGAAATCGTTTTGAATTTAAATGCATTCATAATGATTTTATTTCTGCTTTCATCATTTTCTGTTAACATCATTCCTTTGCTTTTACACTATATATTTCAGATCTATAAGAAAATGTTACCATGAATATAACGGAAAAAATGTTCATTACTGAATGTTTCAAATGGTTAAAATTATTCTGATATTTAAAACAAGTCTTTTTTTATTTGTATCAGAAAACTATACCAATCATTTTAAAATGCCAAATAATATAATGTTTTAATTCTTATTTCTGCCGCTTTTTAATAGTTTACATTTTTTGCTTTTGTAATATATAATTTCGATCTTTAAAGAAATATTACAATGAATAACGTGAAAAAATGTTCATCATTAAATGTTCAAAATGATAAACATTTAAGTGACGTATTATGAATCGGAGTCAGAAAACTGCACCAATTGTTTTATGTGTCAGATATACGGATAACTTTTTTCGTCGTTGTTTTCGAACAATGCACATTTTTCCGATCTTCTCAGAAAAACTTTCTAGAAGGTACTATTTTTGTTTGGGTGAAAATCGTTTGACCCCAATTTTTTACTTTTATCCTGATGTTTTTCCCCCAAGTGGATACCATGAGAGGGGTGAACTCGTGAACCAGAAATGTATAAAAACCACGTTCCGGGTCGAGCAACCAGCCCCACTTAAAGAGCGAGCATGTGGAAATGAAAAAAAACCGGATTCATTCGATCTGGTTGAGGAAATTCCATAATCGAGAGTTTCACGAAATGACACCTGCTGGAGAGTAAACCCCAGATAATGAAATCAAACAGATATTTTTTTAAAAAAAACCAGCGGGAGTGGCCTCTGAAAAACCTTCTCTCATATTCTCTAATAAAGGTGCTATAAGTAGCAGCGAACGCCTTGCATGGCATTGGCTTACAATAGTTACGAAATATTAAACTTTGGCGAGAATGTAGGATTTTTACTGGAACTGTCGAGTAATCATTGGCGAATTTTTTGGCGATTAATCCTGGCATGTGGTTAAAAGTATCCAAAAATCGAATTTGTGTTTTAGATGCGTTTTTCTCATCCGATTGAAACAAAAATTTGTCACAAAACTGCACTTGTAATCACAAAATCCCATACCTAATTTGATGTATTTAAGTCATTATGTTTTTGAATTATCGCGTTTACATGTTTCTGAATATACAGATCGACAGATGGTCAACTTCTTGTTGTATTTCGCGCAAATTTTTATAGGTATCTACACTATAAATGTTAAACTCTGAATCAAATTTTATGTAGCTCACATTTAGGAATATTTAATACCTTTATTCACATAATTTAGCAAGATTTTATGTATCTAAACATTTCTATAAATTATTAGCAAAAATAATAATTGATTCTTTTTTTTACTTTGTCGTATATATAATATAGTGAAAGTCTAGTAACTGACGAATAATTCGAACTGAAGATTTTGACGAATCTCCACATTTCAGACATCCCTAAGTTCGAAAAACATATTTTGTGGAAAAGTAACCGACGAAAAATTCGAACTCAAGGTTTTGACGAATCTCCACATTTCAGACATCCCTAAGTTCGAAAAACATATTTTGTGGAAAATGTCCGTCGGTCTGTGAAAAAGATAACTCCGAAATGCCTTGAGCTAGATGGATGAAATTCAGTATGCCGGCTAAACTCCAAATTTGTAGATTTGTTTGTTTTGTTTTTTTCACTTTTTTGGAAAAAGATATACATTTGTAATTCCTTTGTTATAATGATTTTCACTTTCTCGCATACTTGGCATAGAGAAAGTACAGCACTCGTCAAAAAATTCGAACTCCAGATGATGCAGAATCTCTACGTTTCACACACACACACCCTAACATTTTTTGAAAAAATTTAAAACACATTTTTGGTAAATGTCCGTCTGTCTGTGACAAAGGAAACTCAAAAACTCTTTGAGATAGGCAGTTGAAATTTGTTATACGGTTTTTACACCAAATTTGAAGATTTCTATCAAATATTGAGTAAAATCATTTACTTGGAAGACCGTCTTACAGGCTGTTCGAATATAAGAACACAATAACTACAGAACGAAGGGTGTTAAATAGATAAAATTCGGTTCACAGATTTGGTATCTCTACTCTATACACCTATCGAATTTTAACACAAATCCAACTGCTTGTTGATTGTCTGTCTGTCTGCACTTTCAGAAGCATGTAAACGCGACAATTCAAAAGTGCAATGACTTAAATGTAGTAAATTTGATAAAGGATTTTGTAATCACAAGTGCAGTTTTGTACGAAATTCTTGTTTCAAGCAGTTGAGACAAACGTGTTTAAACCACAAACTCTTTTTTTGGACACTATTAATTGCATACCGGGGATTAATAGCCAAATAATTCGCCAAGGATGACACGATAGATTCAATAAAAATGATAAATTCACATCGAAATTTAATATTTCGTAACTACTGTTCGCCAGTGCCATGTGAGGCGTTTTCTGGCAGGTCAAGTTTATTAGAGAATATGCGAGAAAGTTTTGAAAAGACCATTCTTTCCCTGGTTTGAAAAAAATTCCTTCCATCATTAATTTAATATCATTTTTTTTTCCTGCAAAACCTGGTATTATCACTGCAGTCAGTGACAGCTTAAATTAACTGAACTTGATAATCGGTTTACCATTTCTTTCAATTCAAACATCTTGGACATTTTCAGAATCTTTTAAAAAATCATTTGTATAAGCAAGAAATTCAATCAACCAACATTAAAACTATTTTCTCTCTAACTACTTAAATTCATTCAAATCTTGAAGCGCATTTCAGAGTTGTGCGGATTTATAGCTTTTCCATCCTTCTCAGGATCCAATTCCTGTAACTTTAACTGTCCCATGTTAAGCTGCAATATTATGTGATAATTATGCGCCTAAAATTATTTTAATTTCGCTGCAGCAACGAAATATATTGTTGAAAATTAGCAAGACGAAAAGATATTTTTTAAAATATTGCCGAAATCCAGAAAAAAAAAATTTTCTTGACAAATAAATTGGTAAGAGGTAATTTTTTTAAAAAAATTTGAAAACGGCGTAAGAAGGAATTTTATCGAATAACATTTTTGGATGTTAATACAAAAAAAAAAAAAAAAAACTCACCAAAAACTCACCACTTCGCTTAATTTTTAACTAATTTCAATTAAAATTTTAAAAAATCGTTCCGACAAACAAAATCACTCTTTCCAAAGCATATTTGTTACGCATTCGGTAGTTCTAGAATGAACGATTTATCCTGTAGACGACACATACACGCACAAGCAGACACACGTTCTCTTTAACTATTGGTAAAGATAGTCGATTTTTCCTCGCTCACTGGAATTGCAACATCATACCTATTAGGCTATATCTCTGAACTTCAATAACCACTGGCTCAATTTCCTTTTCTTTTGTACTAAACATTTCATGCACTCTCTATCATTCCCATTTCGCAAACTGACCACAATCCAACAAAGGGATACTTTAAGCCACCTGTTCCTTCCAACAAACCAAATGGGTCAGACAAAACGCCGAACACAAAAGTCCTCTCCGAGAGGTAACATATTCTAATTATCCCAACATGCACCCCTCTTACACAATGTACAAATCTATCACCCTTTGTCCTCGCGGGCCGTATTGTTAGAGGGCGACGGGTGGCGATTGTTTTCGGCGCGAATCAATATCATCTCACTTGTTACAGCAGCATCCAGGGCGTGAAAGAACAGAAACCCTCATTAAAATGGTTGACACGCGACCGAACGGTGCAGAAAGGGTTCACTCGCCTTGTCTAAAGATTTATAATCGTCACATGTAAAATAATGAGTATGAATTAGAGATGTCTGAATGTTAACTACGGTTGAAGACTAAAGAAATGGTTCAATAGCACGGCGAGAAATAAAAAGAAATCACAAAATTTATATGATAAACCTTATATTGCCGAATTTCTTTTAACTGCGGAGACTTTTGTTGAATCTTTTATTCGGAGAGTAAGGTTATTGTCACTGAAATGCAGACAAATCAAGAAATACAATTCACTCTGTAACTACAATATTGCGGTTTCGATTATAACCATGCTATTGTTGAAAGTTCTTATTCATAGTCATAAATATGAAGCATTAGATTTCTGTGTCCAGTTTGTTTCCCTTTTGTTAGAAGTGCGTATTACTCAACATTTAGAATATAAAGAATAATTCATAGTGGTGAATTTCATTTCCTTTTAGGCCAATTACAGGTGAATGCATAATTACATGAACATTTTAATAACAGAAGATGGACCCGTCTAGTCGGGCTGCTATATTCTTAGCAATGTCTCCGATATGTGAATTAACTAAGAAAAGTTGCAGTAGAAAATATCAGAGTGATTAAGAAATATAAGAAATAAGAATAACAGAGTGATTAAGAAATATCACTGACTCCACCCCGTCTCCGAATGCACAATAATAGTGGATAACCAGACCGCCGCAATAGCAACACTGCGGGGACTGTGGTTGAGTCCTAAGAGCCATCACCGGCAACGGAACACTCTTTCCCTAAGGAAGTACGTTCCGTTATCAGTGGGAGGAGCCAGACCTCCACCTTTTCGTGTACCCTCCAGAGTGGGGAGATCCAACCACCATGCCGGAAGCATTTCATTCGCATTTCGAGGTGGCCCCCCGGGGGGACATTCATATGATAAAATTAAAAGTGAATTCTAATGTGGTTATACTAATTAAATTTTTCTGAAATCTTTAAAAGATTAAAAATTTATCATCTAATAATATTGCAATTAGCCAACAATATTAATAAATGATAATTTTTCTCTAACATCTGAATGAATTTTTGTTCATTTTCTGATATTTTCTGATATTATATTATTTCTCCCTTAAATAATTATCCCCACAAATTTTTTCATACATTTATTCCTTTTTGTTATGTAAATATGCATTAATCGCATTACAAGAGTTGAAGAAAAATTTTGTAACTTGCCCTTCAATAGTTGCTTTTCCTTGTCAGTTTTCTCTACAGCTTAAATCATATCACTGGCTCTCCGACTCGCCCAAAGGTACACGGATAAAAATTACTGAACACTGCCACCGCAACAGCAATATTGGCGGGAACGGTGGTTGAGTTCTAAGGGCCATCACCAGCCACGGTACAACTCTTCACTAAGGAAAGTACGTCCCTCATCGATGGGAGGAGTCAGACCCCCATTTTTTCGTGTATCCTCCAGGGTGGCGAGAACCAACCACCATGCCAGAAGCTTCTCAGCCTCATTTAGAGGTAACCTGCGAGGGGATTTCTCTACAGTTTTAAAATAAACGAACAGCTTTGAAATTCAATGCATCGAAAAAATTAAATTAAAATTTTTTATCAATACATTCAAAATTTAATTTTATAGCTGAAGAATCAGAATATTTTAACATGATTGCAAATTTGCATAATCGGTGAGGTAGTTTAAAAAGACATAGGTGTAAAAAAATATATTCATCTGCATATAAAAACTCACGATCATCATTTTCTTTTGCAATGCCACCCAATAAGATATAAAATTAAAATTCATTCATTATATTTACCTCAAGAAGTAAGAGCAGACAGACAGGCATACGATTAATTCATTAGCAGAAGTTTATATTGACCTTCTGATCTCTGACCTTTCAAGGAGTTTTCTTAATCTTTTCGCCCCCAAAACCTTTGATGATGTCATTTACAAATTTAATGCCTCTTTCCAGTCATCCATCAAACCATGGAATTACCCACGACGAATTACCCGATTATCTATTAACACCTCTCAAATCAAAAGGTCTTCATTACACGTGACCTCGATGTTGGAGGTGACGATGATGTAATGCATGAGCTGACGATAGATAAAGTGATTCCCGCAAATTATTTCCGTCTCCGTTGGATGAACTTTGGGGTTTCTCTAAACCTGGAAATCAAACCGTGAAGAATTTTGGCGACTCTGTCAAATATGATGGAATATGGCAGATTTGAAGCTGAAAATTTGAACCAGAATAAAAATAGGAAATAAGCGAATAATTATAGAAACCACTGTACAACATAAAACTGTACTGGCTTCAAGAGTGTAGCAGTTGCATTACACTTTTCTTCGCTTTTGGATACTAGATGGCGATACCTGATTAAGCCATCCCATATGTAATCCCATAATGCATTGCGATTGTAATTAGAATGAGATGTGATGCTGAACTGTGAAGCGCGAGCGTGAATGTCTTGTCTTTGTGTTTGTAATTGTTTAGTGTGTGAATGTGATTATTAAAGAAATGTTTCCAACAACATTCGTCCTGTTGCTTCCTGCACAGATCATAATAATCCACATACCACCACAAGAGTAAATAACCACCTTCCAATTGAAATCAGTCTTCTTACTACGGCAAAATAAGGGTGTATAACGAACAAGTTTGAATGAAGAGTAGATTATCTGGTCGTCATATTTAATACAATAGATTTAATTTGCTTTCTTTCCTTTTTCTTTAATATTATTACACAGTACGAACGGTAAATTCATTTTAAGCCCTTTAAATAGAAAATGGCTATCATATAGTCAGGGTATCTACAGTATATCTAAAGTTACTACGCTAAATTTTTAAAGACAAGTTATAGAGCCTCTAACGGTAAAATTAAGAAATTACTAAAAATAATTGAAAATATAAGGGAGATTGCCAAAAAATTCCTGCTAGAAAAATGTACGCTATACTATATTAAAAACACCAAAAAAAGTTTCATGGAATTATCTATAAAAGTGGCGGAGATATTTGCGATTAAAATTATGAACTTTCCGTGACTTGCAAAAAGGATCGGCCTAAATGTGAAAAATGTATCCTCAGATCCCCACCATTTATTAGATTTTTTTTTAATTATTATTTTTGCCTACTTTCTTCGTTGATGAAATTTCTCTTACTATTGTTTGACTCTGAAAAACTGTGCAATAATACAGAATGGAATTTTTTTTTTATTTTCAGGACGATAACTTTTTTTAAAATGCCTAATTTCACTTGAAAACATCTCCGCTATTTTTATTGATAATAAAATTTTTTCTTGCATTTTTATTATGACGTGGCGTACATTTTTCAAACTGGGTCCTTTACTTTTTGAGTTAATTTTTGTAATTTCCTTATTTCGTCCCTTGGGACACTGAACTAAGGTTACTTGTCAATAACAGCATTTTATTGACAAGTAATTCTCGTTAATAATAGCACCTGTATAGTCACTTTATTACTGGCTAAACGTCACTTTAAAGTGCTTAAAAGGATACCTGGCATGTTTATGCCAGGTATCGATCACCGTACTGATCACAATAGCATGTTTATGCATTATAATTTATCGACGTTATAGCAAATTTTCTTGTATAGTATTAACTTTATTCGCAAACCATTGTCATGCCACTTACTATTGCATTTTAGTTCTAATTGGAAAATAAAGACCACTGAGTCTAAGTGCTTCCCAAGACCCTTATTGGATCTTAGACCCTTCTCCCACATATCGGTGAAACTATACAAATGCGGATATCTAAGACCATAAATTCCCATCAATTAGTGATAATAACGATGAATGATTTCTGCCCCCCACAATACAGAGCTCCATTTCCCATAAAATTTGTTTGCGCATGATTTCTATTATGTTAATCAATAGCACATGATATATCATATTCTATTTGTAGTCCTGTATAATGAAATGGCCTTTCTTTACAATGTGTCAGAAAGTGTTGAAGGCGAACCTTTTATTTTGAGAAAAAAGTTGAAAAGGAATCAAATAATTTGAGAATGATTTTTGTCCAAACAGGGGCAGCAGCTTCATTACCCATAAAATTTTGTTTTCACAATATATATCAAATTCATTCCATAACACGTGATATGTCCTATTCTTTTTGTAGTTATGTACAGTAAAATAACCTTTCTTTACAATGAGTGGGAAAGTGCTGAAAATGAATCTTTTATCTAGCTAAAAAATTGAAGAGGCTTTAGAATGAATCACCCATGCCTATTCATCTATCACGAATGGGATAACGCCTTGAAAGGGTGAAACCAAGACTACTCCCTCCCTAGAAAACATTGCGAAAAACGAAGAATTTATTGCCCAAAACTAGTAATTTAGCATTTTCTAAAAGCCTTTACCCTCTTGTTTACGAAGAATGCAAAGTGGAGTCTTGCAGTCATAAAAAGAGTAAATCGCAAGATTTATCACATCTGAATGTTCTAATCCTCCCTCAGTCCAGGAAAACAATCTTCCATTTCATGTTTGTGTGCATTAAAACTCAGAAATAGAATGCGAAACTACAAAGAAATTTGGAATATTGATTCATGTCCAATCTATAAATCTCTATGAAATTTTGTAATGATTCTTCCAGTCCGTATGTGCACGTTATAACATCAAAATGATTTAAAGAAGATGAATTAAATTCGATATATGTTTTTATCTTCAAAATTTAAGACCCGTATCAAACTTAAGACCCAGACTGAGAATGAGTTAACTCTCCTTTCGGATGTTTGTGAATACTGCGAGTAAATAACGGAATAAACTAGAGAAAATAATTTTAAAAGGTTAACTTTTTATAAAATTGTCAATATGCGTCAAATTAGTGATCAAATCGGTCAACAAATAGAACATCTATCCCTACATATGCGCACAAAACAGTTTTGACACCGAAATTGTGTCTTTGAATCAAATTATAATCCTTTTCAGTCAGATTTTTCTCAGCCCATTCCCGATTATATTTTCATGCCACGAAATGTAACATAAAATGATTAGATTCTGAAAGAATTCGAAAATGCCAATCCTCGTAAATTTAAACTACCATTAGTAAAGGGGTCGATTAAACGAAATAAAAAAGGCCTTCAATCAACGTTCTGTAAGATGTTTGAAGTTTAATTTTATAAAGCAGTATAAGATGCATTTTGGAATATTTATATTGAGATCGATTTGAATTGTGGTTTTATGGCAAGAACGACGTCCGAGGAAACATCCCTCTTCAAACTATGACACCAAACTAGAGGGAGTAAATCTGGTCCTCGAGACTTATTAACCATACTTCGGGTCATAGCTCTAAGTGGATCTGCAATAAGACTCGGTTCCGTAAATTGACTAAAATTTAAAACTACTATTATTTTCAATTTTTTCGATTGTTATGCTTGTTTTTTTAACTATATACCTGTTTTATTAACAATACTTTGAAATATATGCTTTAGTTAATAGAATTGCATTTTACTATTGTGTCTATATTGTTAAACATTCTAACATACTTATGAAATATTTTATCAATATTACAAACCACAATATTTTAAACTCTATTTTATATTAGTGACAAAATTATCAACATTATCAATTACACTGACGATTTTCGAAAGGAAATACTATTATTAAAAGGAAATACTATTATAAGCGTTATCAAGAAAGTATAACACATCCGTAAAGAACAAAGAAAAAACGAACATGGAAAATACAAACTACCTTTTGTCAGTTCCTCTAAACTAATGTACCTTGTTAACATTCTTAATGTTCAATGATGTCTGACTAGCAACACGGAAACATTGTTGTCTAACTATTTCGTACCAGGTGAGTGGCAATAACTTGCCAGCAAACGATAATATGGTGCGGAACTCACGTGTTACAAAAGAGGAAAATAATTTATTTTATTTTAAGTTGTATGGAAACGATTTCGTTCCAGTAATAATTGTTGCAAGCTATGAGGACATAGAAAATCTTGAATGACACGCACACACCACTTCAGGCATCAAAAAGATGCCGTAGTTCAACTTTTTGATATTTTTTTTTCAGGGAGATACTCATTCATAGAGCAAAGGACTTCCAGCTACTGATACGTGTTTTGCCACGAGATATATGAAGCGTTATCAGGAAAAAAAATCGCATCGTAATTATAGCAATGATAAATCACCATATATCAAAGTGAAAAAAATCTACAAGGAACAGAATAGGTGGTAATATGTACCAAAAGAATATTCATTATTTAATCCTTAATTATTTTTTTTATTATTCTATACAATTCTGCTTTTCCAGACAAAATTTTTGATAAGCATTTTTTTTCTGTTGCCATTTAGGAAAAATTAAATTTAAATTAAATAAATATAAAGATATTATAATTCAACAAAATCGTCTGCGATTGTTGTTATATTAAATCAAAACAAAAAAATACATATAGAAATATGCTACAATTTTGCAAAATCGTCTGCCATTAATGCAGTATTAGATTTCACGAAAACTATAATAATAATAAAGAGAGATGCAATAAATATGTATTTTATAAAAGTTAAGTGAATAAAATAGTCAAGAAAGATATTTGAATAATCCAAAACGCTGGACTATTTAAAGGAAGAATAAAATAGTCCAAAACGTTGGATAAATATCACAGATGATATAGAATTTTTATTATAAGTAAATATTTTTTTAATAAAAAAATTATCTTCACTATGATTGTAAGAAAATTGGGTTGAAAAGATGCTTTCAAATTGAATAAAAAAATTAATTGTATTTCATAACTTTTGCTACATGATTAAAATGATTAAACTCCCTGATTGAGGTAGTATAATCTTTTCTAACTCTCAATTCTACAGAATTGAAAATGTGCCTCGAATTCAAATAGAGCTGTTTTTACTTACCAATAGTTAATGGTAAAAAAATTATTGAAACTGCAAATAGTATGCATTCTTGTTTTTATTGTTCATAAAATATATTTATTGTGATATAAAGATTGAATCTGAATGTATCAGCTTAAAGAAGCAGTAGCATGTAACATTAATTCCTGATTCGTAACAATTACTGATTCATAATATATATTAAATACACATTGCTGTATGATAAATGTTTTTAACGATGTTTTAGTAGTGTACGATGTTGTACTAAATATAGGAAGCTACGAAATTTCATTTAGAACTCAGAGAACACGTTTCTCAAAAAAAAAAAAAAGTTGTTTTGGGTCGCTCCGAAAACAGCAGATACTTAGCGAGCATTTTATTGATTGTTGAATTCCCTGCGAAATTGAAGTGGAGGTAGTATCTCAGTCTTAAGCTTAAGAAAGAATTGAAAGAACTAATGGAAGATTAATATCGAAAACAAAATCGTTCTTTTGTCCCTGCATTTTTTGTGGGGGAAATTTTTAAAAGTTAATTTTACTATTACCGACTTTTTTCATATGTTTATACAGTTCCATGATTTTGTCCAATATACCTAAGTCCAAAAAATCTGGCTTCTATATTAATAAGATTTTATTTGAAAAAGTTCTTCTTAATATTGTCATTGGATTTTTTTTTGTGTGTGTGTGAATCTTATTTTACCATTCTTATTTCAGATTGATTAAGCTTATCTTTTGACATTTAATTAGTGGATAATCAAATTCTAACAACAAAAAAGCTTTTTAGTCAAATTTTCCGAGATATATATAATAATTCCAAATGTCTTTTGTTATACATTATTATACAAACGCTATTAGTTTTTAAATTCTCCAAGTTAAGAAAGACTGTGATTATGGTAATAAATGGATTGTTATAGAGAAATGAAAATTTTCGCTTTTTTAATATTTTTAAAATATTTTTTTACTTTCACGACATATTATAGTTAATAGTATTATTTCAAAAACACTGAAAATATGGATTTTCCAATCTCACATTAAAATTGTTACTTTATTTTATATTTGAGAGGTTATTATGTTTGAAGTATTATTTGGCAGTCAGGTCGCAGAGTAAATCTCAATTAGCCTGAATATTTATTTCTTTGTAAAGAGGAAACTAAGAAACGCATTCTTCGTAATGACCATACTGGATTTTTCAGTTCCAAAATCACATAAAAGTTTTAATCTGCTGGAAGATTCGTTTAATTTACTTAAGATAAATTAATATCCTTTTTTGAAGCAACATTTGCATCATTTTTTTAATTGGATATTGACATTTTCAACCGTTATCAGATGAAGAGGATGATACCGGAAACAACACTTCTTGACAATAAATTTGCAGATTCCTATCAAAATTTGGAGGAAACATTTCGATGGGAAGTTTGTCCTTCCATTCATCTGCTTATAAACTCAATAACTCGAATATAAAAATATACGAATGGGTGAAATTTTGTGCAAGGTTCTTTTTATTACTTTAACCATAGATCTGCCAAAGTTTTGAATCAAATCCGTCATACGATTGGCTATCTATCTATATATTTATTTGGGGGCATGTCTGACATAACTAATTAAATTTCTGTGATAACCAATAAAAAGATCAGAAACAAATTAAAGAATGCATATAATCTTGTGAAGCAGGTCTCGGCTTCAGGAGCGAATGGCCTCAAGTTTAAGACCTGATTCCACCAAAGAACTGTCATGTAAGCACCACACCTTTGCTGGCGCGATACGGAAGTTTAGAGAAAGGGTGCAAACTCAGGTATAATCCTCGTTATTTGATTGTGGTTCGAAATTGTGAAGTTCGTCCCAAAATAGCCCTAGTGTTGTTTTAAAACGAGAAGTTAATAAAATATTGTTTAACTATGTTACTAATTGTTTAACTATATGGGTTGTTCGAAAATAATTGCAGTTTTTAGTACAAAATTACTCCTTTCAGTTTCGATATGGCACATTGATCACATCAAGATTATTTTTTGTTGCCAATAATTCTTGAAGATTATCACAGAAACTTATATTCAGATATGTTATTAGCTGCATTTCATACTTATGAAAACCTTTTAGCTAACTAATTGGAATTTCGAAAGATGGAAGGGAAAGAACAATTTCATGATTTGGCGAAACATTGTTTTCTGAATGAGGAACACAGATAGAAAAAAAGCCGAGCTTGGAAAAATTATGATCTGCAACATCAATTAGTACAACATATATAGCGAAAAATAACAGTTTATATGGAATTTAAAAGAACTTCAAGTAACTTTGGTAAGTAGCTGTATGAGTACATATATTGAACTATTAAGAGTGCTTCACAAGATACCATTGAAAAAAATCCATGATGAATTGATAATTAACGAAAGAATTCAAGACACGTGAAATTACTAAGACATTTCAACTACAGTTAAAATTGATAACTGAATGAATTAAATGTTCCAATAATATCTTGCGTTAACGCTTACGCATGTGGAAATGGGTGCTGCAATCCCTCTTTATGAATCAAGGACGTATTGCAAGAAATATTTTAAGTTCATCTCTGTGGAATACAAAGGCATTTTTGCATCGTTTTGTAACTGCAGATGAATAATGGATTCATCGCTATCACCCTTAGACAAAAGAACAATCGAAACGAATGGGGGATTCTACTCGATCCTTTTTACTGAAAACGATTTCTTCAGCTTGAAAAGTTATGCCACGGGCTTCTTTGATGCTATTAGTATAATATTTTTTGGCATTTTGGAAAAGGGCAGAACAATTACCAAACAATATAAGGTTTTTTATAATTCATATAAATAATGAAATAAAGCAGGAAGGACTTCATTTAGAGTAAAATAAAGAATCTGTTTCATCGCTAATTCATACTTTTCCAGCTGTAAGAACATAAATATAGGCCTCATGTGTGTTGCCAAATTCTTCCATTAACTCATTTTCTCCCGTTCCCTCAAATTTCTATCTGTTCTTAAACACACACACACAGAGAGAGAGAGAGAGACCAGCAAGGGTGATTGATTTTCTGGTACTCGTATTAACCGCATGGACTGCTTATTTACCAAAAAGATTAACATATAATGGCAAGTTATATTCTAACTATTGTTCGCCAAGGCTATGCAGCATATACACAAGTATCAGACTGCAAAACACACAACTCTCATCTGCTGAACATTTAAAATAAATGTCTAAGCACTCGTGGTATGCACAACCATATTCAAATCCTGTTATTGAATGTGCAGAATTTATCGGGAAACTCTTGCATACGAGACAGGCGTGTAGAAAGCTTTCCCAAATCGGTTTCTCGAAATAAATACAGAAATTTCAACCTGCTGCCTTCTTTAACCCATGCACACACATAATATAAATGTTTAAAATCCAAGAATGTAACAATTATTACTGCATTTTGACCTTTGCCCTTTTGTTGAAAATTTCCCTAAGAATTTTTTCTTTCAAAATCGGGTCACGGCATGTAAAGTTCAGAACGCTTTAGCTTAAGTTTTTAAAAGTTAAAAAAAAGTTAGTTGAAATCTTTGTTATGCTAATATTTTTTAACAAAATTCCCTTTACCTTTTTTTGTAATTCTATTCAAGTTTTTTTCATGTAAAAGCTGTCCTAGTCCATTCTTGGGTTCCTGTTTGCAATTTTTAAAGGTAGGTTGTTAATGCAGGCGTGTTCTATTACCATATTTTTTAAAAAAATAAAATCGAATTCGTTTATAATTAAATCTACTAAAATCTAATGGGTTTTTATATTCATGTGTTGATAAATTAAAAATATATTGCTATAATATATATTTCTGAAATTGTCTATTTTATGATTTTTTCCATCCCGTCATTTTGTATGCTTGGCACTATATAATTTTAAATAATTTTGATAATATAGGAGCTTAAAATTGAAAAGAAATTGAACATTTAAAAAAGTAAATAAACGCTATTAAATCAATCTCTACACTTTAAATATTGTATGAAATACATCAAATAAAATTAATACTTTTAAATTAAAAATTCACAAAATTATTTCGATAATTGTATCAAAATTAAAGCATCAATTGGTATTACTTGCAAAATTAATAAATGTTATATTAATTTTAGAATAAATATCGTATTCTATTTTTAAAATTCACCATAAACTGCAATTCAATAATTCCTCATTTTTTAATGTTTTTTTAAAGACGAGCTTGAATGCTAAAACGATAATGTATAAAAAATTGTTCAGGATAAAGTGCAATTCAATGATTTCTCATTTTTTAATGTTTTTTAAAGGCGATCTTGAATGCTGAAACGACAATGTATAAAAAATTTTGATAATGCATAAAAAAATCGTTTGCAACAAACTAATAA
>JAPMOR010033229.1:0-10012 GCA_026543865.1 Argiope aurantia | reverse complement strand
GCTCTTAATTTCCGTTTTGGGAAAATTAGTTTGCTAATTTACGACTATGAGATATGTATCCTGCAACTAAGAGTTTATTATTTCAATTATTGTTCTTGGGAACTTGTACTCTCTAAGTTTAAGGAAAAAAAACAGGTGTACAGAATTTGTTAAAGTCCTCGGCGATACATAAAAATTTTTCGACTGCATTTCTTTTTCATTCCTCTCCATCTCGTGAGTAATCTGCACTACTCGTAATAGGTGGGGAGTTAAGATAATTTGATCATGAAACCGAATTATTGGGAGATAAAGAATTTTTCTTTTTCGTCATGCTGCAGGTTTCTAGTCAACATAAGTTTATTGCTGAGTTTACTTAGTGTAGGATGGAACGATATCGATTTAATATTGATAGGTTTTGTCAAGACTCTTCCAGACTTCAAGATCTGTAATATTCAGGCCGGTTTCCATCAGTTTGGAAAGCTCCTATCTTCGAGTATTTTATTAAAATGATTGGCAAGTTCTTGTATTATTTTGGTTGATAGTTTTTGAGTATTTTATTTGTTATTGAAGACTGCATATTATTTGAATTATTTGTTTGTTAATAGGGTCTTGTTGATTCTAATATGCTTAATACAGTCAAAAATTTCAGATTGTTTAACTTCAAGTAATTTAATGCAATAGATTTTGCTCGAATAATTTTCTATTGCCTCTTCCACCACATTCTCATTATCTTTGTGGGAGGATATTTGGATTAAATTGTTCTTCAAAATGATCGGCAAGCATTTTGTCATTTATGTGCACTAAGAAATTGGGTCTCTTAACAAAGATATATATGATCTTTTTCGTTTTATTCTAAAATTTATCATCAATAGAATTTAATTGCTCGTTTTGTTATAGGTATGCATTTTTGATTGAATTGAAGTACAGCAATTCTAAAATTTTCCTGTGTTCTGTTTGGAGCAATGTCCATGTCATTTTTCTTTGTTTGAATTTTTTTAAATTTGATAAAGGAGAAAATTTTCTCGTGAGGTTTCAGGGGTCTGTTAGCTACTGTTAAAAGTAAAGGTGACCACACTCATTAGCTGAACTACTTCCTTTTCAAGCTCTTCTCTAGTGCCAATTTTTGAAATTTGGACATTAGTATTAAGGAAGTAATAATAATTTTTCCAATCGATAGTTATTAGTTGCCGTTTTATTATGAAACGGGGGAGGGGGGGGTAATCATGCAATCTAACTTTAATTCACCCAAACTGAGATTCGATGAAAGATCTGGCGCAGAAATAATTTAATATTTCTATGAAACATTTCTAATGACCCGCAAGATCAATCATTGTAATCTGGAGTAAATCTGGAGGGAATGCTGGTGAGATATCTAAAGGTGAATGTTAGAGAACATTGGGACAATTATAATCATTTTATTCCCTAGAATAACATAAGGACATTTAAAGTAATGATGCGTTTTTAAGTGATTTTTGCATTTAAAATTACTTAATACTTTCACTTAATTGCAGATTTAAAATTAAAAATTTAATAATTCCATACGTGTGTCAGACTCGTCATTGTAACGAAGGGGTTAAAACCAATGCATGCAACTGAGGGGATAAAACTCATTTTTTGGGAGTAATATTAGTTTGCTTTAATTTCGAATTAAAAACGTACTCAACCATAAGAACTCTTGCCTAAAAATGAAATAGGGGAATTCATATTCAAGATTTAATTGTTTCTTAATAAAAATGCATTGGTTTTTTAAACCTAAATATATATTGAAAAATAAATACATTGGGAATCTAATGTTTAAGCAGTCCATTTTTCATATCTTACATAAAATAGTGAGTTTGTGCATACATTTAGAAAATATTTTCTCAAGCCTTCTTAAGAAATAACATCATTGTATCTTTTCCGAATTCTATATTGTTCGTATCCGAACTATAGTAAATTTTTGTTGAGCAAGCGCACTTATTCTCCTCGTATTCTAAATATATCTAATTCCCAGCTCATTGTTGTAATCCTTATTTAACAAATATTTTAGGTAGGGAACTATACTGACGGGCGAAAGCATCGACTATTTTTTATTAATTATTCTGGATTTTTTTAAAAAGTTTCTTTTATAAAACGTTCTTTTTCAATTTTCATGTTATATAGCTTCTGATATATAATAATTAGAGCATGCGTGTGTTAATTTAGCATGACACAATTGTATTTTTTATTTATACACTACAATCTAGAATGCAATATAGCCATATTTTTTCTAAAACTAGATCTCAGAGAAATTAAATCTCAAGAATACCATAGCTTTAGTTTAGTTATATTAACATCCGGTTTTTAAAGCAACGCCAGGACTATTTTGGGACGGGCATCGTAATTTTGAACCGCAGTCAGATAATGAGGACGACACCTGAGATGGCACACCCTTCTTAACTTCCACACCACACCAACAGGAGGACGTTTGGCCCCGAATGATAACAGGTCGTAAAGTATATTTCATAACGCTAGGTAATTAGGGTGTCCCTATCCACGTTCACCGTACACTGATGAGATCAACGCTTGCTTGAAATCATCGCCACTGTGGCGTAATGTTGAAAAAGTCCAGCTAAAAATGAACACGCGCGTCCAAATGCTACAAGATCCATCTGCTGACACATTCTCGGACCAATTATTGGATATCGGTGATTGAAAAGTTGCTGTCTAATAAAATACTGGATGCATATAATTGCCCACTAATTTCTGCACTGTCGTTGCTTCGCAAAATGCTCTTATTGACCGCATATTTTCCAATGCGCACACAATACATAAATCATGCGTGGCTGGCAGAAAATCCATTTTGGCACTAAAAAAATGTGGACGGCGATTTAAACTTCAAGATACAGCAGTCGTTACAGGCGGCTTGATATCATACAAATCGATCGATACAGTTTGCGGCGTTAACGAAAGCTGTAAATTATCCAACCGAGTTTTTGAACTCGCTAGATTTGCCAGGCATGTCACAATACCTACGACTGAAAGTTTGATCTTCGATTATTTTACTTCGGAATTTGAACCCACAATGGCTGTGTAATAACACGCGATTGATCATTAAAAAAATTGATGAAAAACGTTATTGAAGCCTCCATTTTGAATGGTAAATTCCGAGCCGAAATTGTTTTGCTGCCACGAATTCCAATGATTCTCACAGACGTGCCAATCGAATTCAAACGCGTTCAATTTCCTATTAGATTTGCATTCGCAGTAACAATCAACAAGTCGCAAGGCCAAACGATGTCTGTTTGCGGTTAGATTTGGGCACACCATGTTTTTCACACGGACAGTTATACGTGGCATGTTATCGCGTAGGCAAACCACCGAGCTTATTTGTGTTGGCTAAAGACGGACTGAGAGCAAATATCGTACACTCAATTGCTCTTCGAAATGAATATTGATTTTCTTTATTTCATTTTCATACTTTTAGACAAAAAAATATACTACTTTTTTCACTTTACGTTTAACTTTTAAGAGATCAAACAATATATATGTTCGTTATGTTAATAAAATACATTGTATTGAGAAAATGAATGGTTGGTATTCTGGTATGGTTGGTTGGTTGGTTGGTATGTTTTTGTCGGCGATCATCGTCTACAGCGCTCCATTCCACTTTCTGTCACAGATCCCATCCCCACACACTTACAATGCATTCGTTATTTTTTAATTAACAACCAAAATATTCAATAGAAATAATTTATAAGGCAGAACAACGTTTTCCGGATCAGCTAGCGTATGTATATTTGTGTCTCCGAAGAGTTGTATTATCTGGGGCTCTTCGCCAAACTATTTTTAATTATCATTTATCTCTGAATTGCATCCATGTATCTGTTTTTTTAGTCTATTTTAAGGCGCATCGTCTTCAGACGGGTGCTCTTCCGTTGGGGGAGGAGTAAGATTCATCTATTTCCTTACCGTAAGATGTTGATCAGCCGCCTGATAATCCCTTAGGGAATTTTTAAAGGAAAGTTTGTTAGTGGCGTTCATAGCGGAAGTTCATAATTTCGTTTTTGGAACACGGTAAAGTAACCGTCTTTCTAAAGCAATTATTTAAAGGTGTAAATATTAATGAATTTAAAATTGTGCTTTATTTTTTGACGATTGCATTTAGAAAAGATGATAGTGGCTGCATAATTACAGCTTTAAAAGGAAGGAAAGAAAGAAAAGCCAACAATATTTCTTTAGAATCGCACTCCACTAGGAATATATTTAAAATGGTGTATTTCATTGAAATCTAAGATAGTACTGTGGTGAAAGCTTATAAGCCAGTTAACACCTACGCTACACAGGCAATTGGTTTTTTATTGTGTCTTGTTACTCGGCTGCGAACCACAAGGTCCCATGTTCTATCCTCGCTCATACCGATCAGCCACAGTACCATCGAGAATACTTGCTATTAACTTGCTATTCCACAAAAACTGTACTACTCAAAATATTCGACGATTTCTAATCTTTCATCTCTACTGTCCATTGGTTATAGATGTAACTGCACATGAATACCTTAACTGAATACTTAAGTCATTACAGAAGAAAGGATGTCAACAAAAACTGCTGACCCCTGAATGATGGCATTTGGGAAAGGAAAGTCGAAAGATTACATTAAACATAAGATTTCTCTTTCACGGCCTTGAACCACCATTAGAAACGTTTGTTAATGGCAATGATACAATTAAATGGTACAGTAACAATTCTCATTTCAAACTTTTGTCCTTTTAGAATATCAAATTACCAGCAGCAGATCTGATTTCTTACTCTTTACTTGTTTTGAAGAAACCTTGCAATCTATTTTCCCATTAAAAGTTAGTACAGAAACCGCCCGACGGATTATTCGAATTGAAATAAATTTAAATATTATGCAAGTAACTACAAAATTCATCTTATCCGTTCTTATTAGAATTGGTATTTGATTCATCAACATAATCGAGAGAATATAGACTTTTTCCGTCTTGAAGAATTCACTTAAATTCGTTAAATATTTTCTTTTTAGTTATAAACCACAATACAAATATTGTAACAGCCGTTTCTAGGCATGCAAAACACAGGTACAGTGAAAAATGTTAAATTATCTATGTAACTGGTATTCTCAAATTTCTAAGCTTTTCATTTCTGCCCGATAAGAATAAATACTTGAAGATTTAGTTATACTTAATTTTCAATTAAAGACTGACAAAGTGTGTGTATGTGTGTGTGTCGCAGGCCAGACCCTTTTCCCAAAAGTTACCAAATTTATTGGAACGTATACACTTTAGAGGATGGGAAAGTTGACCTCAGAACAATTGAAATTTTTAAAATTAAGCTGAATTTTGACGTTCTCGTTTTATAGAGATACGCTAGTTTTTCGAATATTTTTACTTGCCAAATTATTTCGCAAAAACCGTTTAGAATATACAGTTTCCTTTTAATCGAAGTATCATAGTAAACGTTGCTTATTTGTATCCTTAGGCATAAGAAATTTTAAGAATGGCATTTCAATATCCATTTAGATGATACTTTGGTTTCTATCATTTAATCTGCTAGAGTTTACTTCATTTCTTTGTGTCGCTTCAAAGAAAACAAATAGCAAATGCTAAATAATTACATATAATTTATAAACTTTGTGACTTCAATAACTTTTGACATTTAATGACAAAGCAAGGAGGTTGGATCAAACGCTATATTTACATTTTTCTTGCGCTTAGACATTAATTCAGGTGCCGATGTACTTTCTGCACCCTAAGTGTTAAATGGGAACTTGGGGAAACCTTAGAAACTTAATTAACTAGTTAATTGAATTCAAGGTGTATGCAAGTCAATCAAAGCCCTTTTGGTGCGATCGACACATATGTACGTGGTGTAAAATAAATTACCATTCAATATAAAATGCAAATGTCATTTAGTGGTATGCTTTTTTATAATACCAGTTGGTGTTCTATAAAGTAACAATTATTTTAAGTTCCTTGATACAGAAGTTATTCTCCATACAATGTATTACTTTTCGAAAGTCATTTTTTCCCATTTATCGAGTTATTTTATATCGTGATTTTCCTGTGCTTTATTTGTGCAGTGAGAATCAAAAGTAAATTCCCATGATTTAGAAAAATGTGTTATTTTAAATATATTATTGACTCGTAAATAAAGTAGATATATATACAATTATTAACTTATTTAAGCAGAATCCAACATCTTGTAAACATCCAATTAAAATACAGAAAAAAATAAATCAACTTGAATCCAAGGTCATTCAATTTTATGCATCAATAAAAAGTTAACACTCATAACTCTTTCTCCTTCAAATGTTTTAATTTTACAGATATCACGCTTTTTGCCTTCGAGGATCTTGATACAAGTCTGAATTTTGCCTGAATTTATGAAAGTGTCTGAAAAAATTTTTCGAGATGGGGAATTAAAACACTAGAAACGAAAAAACTGATAGTAAACTTGAAGGGAAAATTGTAAATCCTGACATGAAATAGGAAAAATTGTTCAAAGAAGCGACTGCTGAATGAAGAAAATTTGATAAATATTGTAAATACGGAAATTCAAGGTTCAAATAACAAGACGATCAAGGCGATTTATCAATACAAAAGTGATAATAGTATGGCAGGTCAAAAATAATCCAGCTGCAATTAAGATATCTCAAAGCATCTCGCAAAGATCAGGAAAGACAGTAAGCACTATAAGGAGGACCCTTCATGAACATGAGTTACATGGCAGGATTCCGCTTAAGGTGTATGTACACACTTGAAACTTCGAAAATCGTTCAAAATATCGAATATTTTTTATTGCTTAATAATGTTCGCTGATCGTTTAGCTTTCAAACGATACCAAGATGTTGTCAATATTCGAAATATTTCTCGAGTTATAATTATTTTTCTTGAGGTGCTTTCATTAAAAACTCGAGTTAAGGTTTTTTTAAAACTTATTTTATGAAGAATGATATTTTTCCACTATGTTGTTTCATTCAAACAATCATAACTCAACAAGAAATAAACCAAATACAATTATTTATATATCAAAACAGTGGATGAAATAACAGTGGATGTATAAAACAGTGGATGTTTTGTGCCTCAATCAAAGATATATTTACAGAAATAAATTTTTAATAGCTATTTAAAAGCTAAAATTACAGAAAAAAATCTCGTTTTATCTATTCATCTTTGATTAAAAAATTGTCGAAAAAACTATATTTTTATAACTTGATTGAGGCATACAACATGAAGATTAATATTAGGCATAATTTCCAACTAGAATTGTGTGTCTGTACAAATTAGAATTTAAGATATCATATTTTAAAAAATATGCTAATTAGCTCATTAAATATTATTTAATAAATTAATTAGTGTAATATGGTTTTTCTCACTGAAATGAGTTTAAACTTATATTAATGACCTACTGTAAAAAAACTGGATTTTTAAAGTTAAAATTTAAAAAAAAAATCTAGTCTGTACGTACACCTTAAACCATTCTCCACGAAATTGAACCAGAAAAAGCATTTACTGTTTGCCAAAAAGTGCCTACTAAGGGTTTAGATCTTCGGCATAGTATTTTATTTAGTGGTGAGAATAAAAAACTGAATTGCTTGGCACATAGAAGCTCACAAAAATATGGTGACCAAAGAATGAAGAATCCAGTAATAAGTATTCAGTGAAGACAATTAAGCATGGGAGTGGATCTGTTATGATTTGGGGGACTATAGCTGCTGCAGGAATCGGTACTTTAATATTTGTCGAATCTACAATGAATAAAATGGACTACCTAAATATTTTAAGATAGTGCAGCCTTTAGTGTTGCGAATTTTGGATTGCCACGAAACTGGATCTGTCAACATGAGGGGCCAAAACAGATTCGGAAAGAATGGTTACTCTATCGTGTTTTTAAGACTTTGAACCATCCTCCACAGTCACCAGATCTAAACCCTAATGAAAATTTATGAACATATCTTCAGAAAAATGTACGCCAAACTATTTCTACTAAGGAAGAATTGAAATAAAAGGTCAAAAAATGGAAAATATTCCTCCCGAACTAAAGAAAAATTGATTCCAATATGCCTGGGCAATTAAAGACATTGATAAAAATTTTAAGGACAGCAGACAAAATAATATTGCAACTTTCATAGTTTTACGGTGTCAGCCTTCTCTGTTTACCTTTTTGACGCATGGAATTTGATGTTTCCGTTTTAGTTCACTTATTTCTTTTTGCATTTTGATTTAATTAAAAGTTTACAAATTGTTGCATCCTATATGAATAAGTTAATAATTGTATATATCTATTGTATTTTTTATGTCAATAATGTTGGAAATAAAACATTTTCTAAATCAAGCGTGGGCGTTTACTTCCTTTTTACTACCACTTTACATCGGCTATATCAGGTATCGATAACGATTGCCACAATAAAATGTTCAAACTGCGAAGGCTCTTAGTAATTTATGATTCTTATAAACATGATACATGTAAGTTATAAACTTCCATTTTTTTTAATTATTGTTGACGTTAGTCAACCAGATACAATCACATAACCTACACGTTTCATCGGAAAACATTTCTCTAACGTTATATCAGTGACACCATCAATATTTACATTTGCTTCTTAGGTAGTTAAAATTTTCAAAAACAATACCCTTTTTTCAACATTGATTTGTCAGTTTTTTTTATCTAATGGAAATTAAATCTTATTCAATTTACAATTATCTTTTTTCAAAATTTATTATCCAACTGTTTGCATTGCGTTCGATGTATATACACGCCATCGTTTGATTTATATTGCACACCACGTCTTTTAAAAATAAATTGCACAATTAACTTGTTAAAGAGCGTTTTAAATCTGCTACCAGCAATGCTTAGAATTAGGTTTAACAGTGATTTTTAAAAATTCTAATTTTTAAATTGCAATAAAAGATTTTTCAAAAATACAGTCCAAATGCAATTTGAAGTATTTTAGGAGGGAAAAAAATTGAGTAAACGTATGTTTATATGCATGTTTTCTTTTATCATGAAAGAAAAATGGTTGCATCAGGTGATTAGGTTAAGATGGCTCGCCTTGGTTGAAATATGCGAGCCAGATATAGAAAGAAAAAGGATTCTAGACAGTTTCTAGTTTCATTTCTAGACATATGCTTCTATTTAGTTCTTATAAACATCATTGATAAAGAAAAATAATGTAAAAGTCTAACATCTCGGACATATCAACCATTTTATTGCCAATTGCTGCTTCATGCACTCGTGGTACTCATATACACATAGAGGATAAAAATTTCAGACAAAAGCTATAAAATCTTTCAACTACAGAATAAGATAAGCAGCAGGCTGGTTGAAAATGGCAATGATTTAAAGGATGTTGCAGTCAAGACGTTACTTGCTCTACGATATCCGACTTGGAAAGAAAATTCATGTACAACGCTACTTATTTTTAAAAATTTTTTAAAAACAAGCTGTCAGTGTCAATTACTTCAATTCTTAAAATTAAGCCATTTGTGTTTATGCTCTTAAATATACAAATTTGCTTATATGGAGAGGTTTTTACTAGCATCAAACAGTGAGCTTTTTAAAATATAGGGAACTGGAATGTTTTATTAGCTAACATGCTGCATTCGCATTTTGACTACATTCTAGAAATTCGAATTTTTACAAAACTAATCAACATGAAATATTTCAATTAATAATCTTTTTAAACTATGAATCAGAAATAGGAAAGTGACGCTTTTAATAATTACAATTTGTTATTCAGATTCCTATTTAAAAAAAAAGGAATTTTGAGATTCCCTAAACTGGTATTTGGAAACCTTCACGGACAGTTATACAATCCTGTCTTCTATATTGATTTAGATTTAAATATTAAATCCAATTAACAATTTAAAACACTTAATGCTCCAAGAGATTCGTGTTCTTTACATTTTTTAGAATATCAGAAGTTTTAACTCCAATGGGGGTTGCTAGCGAGTTTCCTTTCCACTTTCTCACCATCTGCACCTCAAAAAACCTCTGCACCTCAAAACACCAGACATTTCTTATGAATTTATATAATACCTATAAAACAGTTTTA
>JAPMOR010033225.1:0-10329 GCA_026543865.1 Argiope aurantia | reverse complement strand
TACTTGTGCTAATATGCAAGCTTATCTATTAGCCGTCTACGTCATCGGTGGAAGGACAATAGGTCATCAACTGTCGCAAAGCCGGAACCACACACCAAAAGGTAGTTTTGTCCATTTAGTTTGATTGGAAAAGCGTAATTTCCTATGAACTCCTTCCTCAAGGTGAAACAAACTCTTTGGAATACTGTCATCAACTGGATCCATTAAAAGCTGCCATACTAAAAAAACGCCATAATCAATGAACCAACGAGGCGCTGTTTTTCATCACGACAATGCGATACCACATATTGCATTGCAGTCTGAAGAGAGAAACTGACATATGATTGGGATGTTTAATCGCATCCCGAAAGCTCTCCAGATCTCGCTCCGTCTGATTATTATTTCTTCCTGTTCTTAAATTTTTTTTTATTTGCGGTAAGTACCTGAAACCCATCAGCTAAATAAAAGCGCACCTCGAGGATTATTTCTTGTCCAAAAAAATAGCAATTTTGGAAATAAGTCAATGAGACAGAGATGGAAGGTAATAGAGCAGAAGGGTTCATATATAATATAATAAATAATGTCTTAAACAGTAAATATTGTGCATTCATTTCATATTTAAAATAGAAAAGAAGCTTATGGGACACTCCAATACTTAAAATTTGAGCCGGAAAATTTATATTGATATTTCAAATAAATTTCTTTTATGCTTTGAGAAAATTCTAAATTTTGAACGGTTTCAATTAATCTATTTTTTAAAGCAATTTTTAAAAATGAATTCATGTTTTCGGTATTCTAATTTTATTATTCATTTTTAAAATTATTTGGGGTTATTAATTGATTACTACTTTCTACTTTAAAAACAATGATCAAATTGTTTTCATTGAATGATTTTTTTTATTTTATTTTTTATGGTTTCAGATTTTTTTTTTCGCTGATTCACTCAATGAAGGAATGAAAATATTTTTGTGGGAAAACTCCTGATTGGTGTGGTGTGGTATGGTTTTGTTAAATGGCGCAAAAGCCCTATTTGGCCATGCTGCGCCAAACGCATGGAAACTCCTGATTTATCTAGCATGTGGAAAAATTTGGGAAGAAAAAGTAAATTCCCATACGAGTTTGTATGTGGGCTCAAAACCAGGCAGAATTCTTGGATTGACGTTTAAAAATTGCTCCAAAATTTGAAATGCTTTTATTTTTGATAGGGCGTAAAATCTGAAAAACGAAATTTTTAGTGATAGGCAAAATAGATAACGCAGATTCAATTAAAAATTGAATTTGTCTTAAAAATTATTACGAAATGTATCCCCAGCAATAGGTTTATGCAAAGGAACAGGCTTAATTGTAACCAATTTGTAGCATAGCATTATGAAGATAAAAATACAGGTTCAACAAACGACCAATTATATTTTATATAAACAAGAATATCTCATTCCTTCTGACATTTCATATGCCATTCAAATTCAAGAGAAAGCAGTCATCAGTTCGTTTCGCTAATAAATATGGTAATAAATAAAATACAATGCAAAGAAAAATCTTTGAAAATTATTCTCGCTGAATAAGCTGTTTTTAATCATGGGCAGATATATAGTCTCACCAGTAAAATCTTTCGACTCGGTGATTGCTGTCGTTCCAAGTAAGGAAATATTCATTTGCAACTGCCAACAAATTTTTAATGTTTTTGATGCAAATATTCGATTTTTAGGCATCTTAGAAATATATATACATATTAGCTCTCGAAATTTCTAACATTGATTCATTTTCTTGCTACTCGAAAATATTTAGTTCAAAAACTGCTAATTTATTTTTCAGGAATTCATAAAAATTAATAAGAATTATTGCAATTTAAAATAAAACTTTCAGCAATTCGTGCATTTTATCTTTTTTGATTAGTAGCAGAAACAACTTCATGGCGAAATAAGCTGGAATTACGTAGCGATCCCAACACGATTCTTGGGGATTCGAAGCGAAGTGAGAAAGGAATGAATGAATGAATGCTCTTCCATAGTTTTTTATATATATAATTTAAAATCCAACTAGCCCCTCCTAAATAATCAGATGTTTATTCAACATTTGTACATTTAAAGCTAGTCGTCTTCGGTGACCAACTGGTATAACGAAGGTACTGTATATTTTCTGTAAAATCCCTTATGTATAAATTAATGATCATTGTTAATTTGTCTTGCACATGATCCGTTTCTTGTGTAGGTTAATAATTCTAATGAAGGTCAGTCCTATGGCATCATGGCGCTTTTGAGCAACTGGGAGCTTTTGTACCTTCAAACATTCGACTTCAATTTTAGTTTAAGAAAACAGTGGTCATTTCTCGGATTAAAGAGAAGTATAATTTGTATAGGTGTGAAAAATCAAAGTTATCCATACATCTTACAGTGTTCCCATGAAAGAATTTGGCCTGTTCTACGTAACACTGTTTCTTCAAATATCGGTACGTATAAAATGCATTACAACGGTTAAAAATTTCGTACAACGAGGTTTACAATGCTATGCCTCTATTAAATACATTTCCATTTTTTTTCTGTGTAATAGTATAAATCTTTAGAAATTTATCATACAAAATACATTTAGATTTTAAATCTTATACGAACTTTATTATTCTTTTGATTTTTTTTTATTATTGGCTCATTAAAATGAAATTTCATGAAATTATTGAATTGATGTTCATATGTTAATTTTGAAGTGATTTTATTTTATCTGAACATACCGATTTGTAGTTGTAGACTAGTCATTTAATTTGCTGGTCGAAATAAAAATTTTATGATAAGAAGAAGCATTTTTGAACTATTTAATTAAAAAAAATCGGTATTTCCATGTGTCCTGGATTTTCAATGGGCTATCAATATTCGCTTTGAAAAAAACTCCACATTATTTACAACGGATATTCCATCAAATTTCATTGCTGAGAACATCCCTTTTTAATGAAATATGTAAATGCACAATTCATCTATCTTAAATTTCACGGCATTGTAAACTGATATTAAGTGCAATTCTTTTTCCTTTACTTAAAATAACAGAAGAAAATCGCTCATTTATATATTTATTAACACAATGAAACTGATTTGAATTTCTGGGAATCTATGCAATCTATTGTTGGAAATTAGACAAAGAATTTTTTTAAAACATTGTCAAAATTGAAAGAGATAACAGATATTAAATTATTAAAAATTTAATTTTTGAAACAGTATAATAATTTGTATGCCATAATATTTTTAGAAATTACCGCTGGAAAACTCCAAAAATATTTTAATTTTAATTATATTTTATTCTAAATCTTTAGACACTGTCGGATGTTCATACGGATAAACTTCCAAGATAATTATGGATCAAATTTGGTAGCTACAAGTCGAACTCTCCGATTTGTACAGCGATAAGACACGCGCACATCCATCTTTATTATGAATCGAGATAAACTTCAAATTCATATATCAATTCCCCAGCCACATCTCATTCAGTAATTTTTTGCTTGATACGAAGTAATGACTTCTCCTCCTCGAGTTCAATTTTTGGATGAAAATCTCCATAGCATTTCAATATGTATACTTCAATGGGGGGGGGGGCATGAGAGAATCAGTCACTTCATTGGTTTCTCTCATTTCATTTCATATGAAAGTTCACCATTCTTAGATACGTTATCAAAGGTCCTCTGTCCATTTTTAGAGACAATGTAAAACAAAAGACCGAGCCTCCAACTGGGTTAATATCGCGTATTCATTTTGACGCATAACAAACCATAAACAACTCGGACAATTCTATCGTTATTACGCTTTCGCAACTTAATACTTTTGTTTTGATAAAATGTGTTTCATCTAAATGAGTTGGCATAATGTTAATAAGCTGATAGGATAGCAAAGTAGCCGAATATTGATTTAGACATTTCAACCACCGAGAAGAATCACGAAAAGGATGCCGTTTATTTTATATTGCACCCGAGCAATAATCCATCTGATTGGTAACCGAAATGACATTGCGAAGAAAATTGGCCAGACTGGCCCAATGATTGAAGTGAAGGGATCCGTTAATGTTTTACTTTGTAGTATTTTTTTCCAAATTGAAAGAAAATTATTCTTCCAGTATACCATGGAAATTGAAAGAATTTTTAAATTTCTGTCAAAGATGATGGATCAGAATACGGTTGACCACTGACAACATATCTAAAGGCTTATTTTGACATTATGACTCATTTGACATAAGAATTTACGAATTATATATAATAATTGGGGTTCATATGATTGGTTTATAGGTTTTACTTATTTTCAAATATATAACATCATCGTTTGGAACAAAATTTCTGTTTTAATTATATCGCATTTTCTAGAGCATCTTTATTTTCGGTTTCTTCTATTTTTATCATCTATTAATCGTAAAATGACACAACGATCAGAAAAAAAAGTATTGCAAAAACGTAATTATATCATGATTTTCTGGTTTTGAGTTTTGTGCCATTCACAATGTAACAGGCACGACAGTGAGAGTATTGCAAGTTCCAATATTAAGAGAAGCGTACGTTAATTTTTTTTTCTCTTCATAAATGAAAAATCAAAGGATGAATTCTCAATTTTATTTCCTGCAGTTAAATAAAATAAGATAAAACCTGTTTTTTTAGATAGATAAAAACCACATAAAAGAAATCGAACAGAAAATAATTTCAAAACTTAATAGTTGTAACAAACTTTTTTATAACATATTGAAGAAAAAAATTATGCGTTGAAACGTGACCGCATAAAAAAGGACCAAACACAAAAAAGAGGTTTAAATATTTATCTAATCCTTAATTGCTGTAATATTTTGGTATATAATTTCAAACGTCCGAAGCGTTTCAAATTTTTTCATTCAATTAGTAATTTTAAAAATATGCATTTTTCCCCTGAGGTTTTACATAATGTTCAGATTCTATGCCAGTTTATAAATATTTTTGGTAAACATTCAAAAATATAATTGAATTCAACAATTTTCTTCCAGGTCAGTTCTGTTTCTTCACACTTTTCCCGTATATTTTCAAAACAAGTCTATTTAAAACAAGTTCCATTTAGCATAGAATATTATACTTTTTTTTTAACAAAGTTCCTTTACGGAAGGACAGTTTTGATTGTTGTGACTGCAAAGGTTGAATGCCACGTATCTACCTTCTGAGTTCCTGTGCAGTCGCGTTGAAATACTCAAATACAAACTACAGACGCTCACCTTCCGTTCGAAGCGAAATAAAATTTAACACTTAGATTTTTTTAAAAAAATAAGATTTACATCTGGATTTTATTTGTCATTTACTTCGATTTGGACGGATACACGAACAACCTTTACCCAAGTTTCGATCATAATTCTATTCAGAATTTGTTTATCAAGAAAACTATCAATTTCATCCCTTTGACTTTTTTTTTATTGTTTAGCTCGCAGATCGACGGTTACTATTCAAAATGTTTTTTCCCCTCAGCAGATCTCTAAAGCGTGAAGACTCTCTGAAATCTGAAGACAACATTGCTTTGCCTTGTATAATTTATATATAGAAACGTATATATTCCAAAAATAATTTTTACTACCATGAATATAACTTACGCCCTTCTTTCAACATGCAATTTCAATTTCCTCACCTTAATTTTTACTTAAGTATTAATAGTTTAACAAAACTCTAAATTTTTATTATTTATGGTATGGAAATAATTCAAATATTGTCGAATTCCATTTAAAAATCAAATATATAATCTCCATATTAAAATACCTAATAAAGATTAATAACTTTCTTATCCGATTAAAAATCGTTTTCCTCTAAAAATAAAAATACTTTTTAATAAGATCTGAAACATTTATTGACTTGATACGTCATTACGGTATATGCGATCCACCAATTAGTGATTTTCTTTTTAAAAAGGGATAAATAACGCATATTATTCACAATAAAAACCGATTATTAAGGGCGAAACATTTTAAGAAAGCAGAGTTATAAGTTGATTTAATAAGTTATGGAAATGCCTCACTTTTTAAAATAAAAATTTAGGATTCCAAATTCTTGTTAATATGATTACTAAATGTGACCTGGATTCATTTTTCAAAATTTCATTGAATCTAAACTTCTCGGGGAAAAACCTGTTTTAACTATTAACAAGCCGAGTTTTAATATATCATACCTAGAAGGCTCACTCTTTTCAGACGAAATTCTTAATAAAATTGTATCTCAAGAACTACTTAGAATTAGAGAAAATATATAAAATATACAATATAAATAAAAATAAATATTTTTATAATTTTGAATAGAAATATTTTTTATAATAAATTTGATACACATATATAAAAAGGCATGCTGGGTCGAATTACTCAAAAATAAGTTAACATAATGAAGAAATTTCGGGAAAATAGTTCATTAAGTCAGTTGATTTGTTCATTAGTATAAATTAGGGCCCTCACTTCATTTTCATGGATGCCAGTTTTGTAAAGATAAGATATGAGTGGCAAAGTGGCCGAGATACCGCATTTTAAAAGTAGCCCACTGTATTGCACTTCATGTAAAATTATATCCGATTCAATGAGCGATATCGATAAAATGGTGCAAATCACTGCTAAATATGTGAACTGCAATTTGTTATGTAAATTATTCTAATAAACTCACCGTAGTCACCGATGTCATCCAATGATCTGGATCGCTGAAAAAGAAAAGAATCCTTTAGCATGCTTCATTTTTTCATCATAAATAACAAAGGAAATGTTCCAAATTTAAATAAGAGCAGAATATATTTCAATAAATTTGAAGCGTTTAATAATGATATTTAGAAATACTTCTTTATAAAATGTTAACAAATGGCAATACTGTCCATTCTGGATCAATTGAATATTTCTAAGACTGAAAAAGAAATGGCAGCGATAAAAATTTATTTAAATAAAAATTAGAATATAAAACGTTTTTCACAAATTAGCTAACATTTACACAAATAGCTAGTAAGCGTTAGAAAGAAACTATTACTCATTCAAAGAAATTTTCATTCCAACGATTTTAATGTTAGTTAATGATTGGAAAACTCGACACATTAAAGTCTCGCACGAGAATGAAGGAAGGAAGATCAAATAATAATCCCTGAATTTATCGCATTCTGAAAATGGAACTGATATATCGAGTGGAAGTCTATTTTTAGCAGCAATGATTTCCAGGGAGTGGTGCCCTCAAAACTTTCACGCCTGCTCTCAACAAATGCGTTATCCCCCCCCCCTTCCTCCACATAAAATTGTGCACCTTGGGTATTAGCGAGAATGTTTCACAAGTTAGTAGTAAATAATAGCAATAAAAATACTGATTTTTAGTCTATTTAACAGTTTTACTGACTCCATTGCGTCATTCTTCGAGATTTTCTTTGGCGTTCAAGACATAACATTTAGCAATGAGTACAAGAAAACTGAATTTGTGTTTCATACTCGTTTCCAATCAATAAAAGCCAAAATCCTGCACAACTGCTATTGTAAACACAAAATCACATGACATAGAAACTCGTTACATTTCAGTTATCGCGTTTTGCAAGCTTGGAAAAGCACAGATCGGCAGAAAATGAAACCACTTGATGGATTTGGTTCCACGTTTCATAGGTATCTATCTTCAGATGTAGAATTGGCACCAAATGTTATTTATTTAGCTCTTTGTTTCGAAATGGAGTTCATTTAGATAGTCGGACAGACAGACTTCCTCCAAATGAATATTGCACAAAATGTGATGCAAATTGGGTCATAAGACCATACACTGCATTTTATCCGCCCAGATGAAAACATTTTAGAATTATGTTTACAGACAGGCATCATGTCAAAAGTGTGTTTTTAAAACGCTGGGAAATCAATGATTCGTCAAAATCTCGAATTCAAATTTTAGAACGATGACGATACTTCCTCTATAATTCGCATTCGGAATAAATATTTTAAACTTTTAAACGATGCATTTAGAAAGAAGTGGAACATGACGATTATAAAGCGAGACTCCTTCTCGATTTCAGTTTTCATCGCTATATGACATTGAAACAGTTAAAATGAAGATGACGCTAATATCAATAGTAAAATATATTTCGATATCTTTCGGATTCTATTCCCCTCGATTCGTTAAAAATTCGAAATAGTTTTTTTTTATAATCACCCTATTAGAGTGCATCAAAAATAATTATTGAAACTGCAAAACGCTAGAAATGTAAATTGAATATTAACTCAAAGGAAACTTCTCTATTGGCAGAAATGAGAATACCGAAAACAATTGTGCTTCATTCGGGTGGATTTCAGAACTTTTCTCAATTCAAAATGAAAGAATTTTGGATTAAGGAATTTTTGAAATTTCTACATTTACTCTGATTAAAAAAAAGCCTTTTAGAAAGTTTTTTTTTAATGAAATTATTTCCTTTTTGATTGAACACATTTCATGAAAACGATTATAAATTACTATTTATGGATATCACATTGTTAAGAACTATACAATTAAAAATTCTAATTGTATAGTTCTTAACAACTTAACAGTATTAATTGGAGTTCTAACACTTAACTAGTATTTAATGAAAACTATAATTAAATTACCTGATAATATAAATGTTATTTTCGATATTATATAAATGTTATTTTCGATATTATATAAATGTTATTTTCGATAATCTAAAAGAAATCTCGCTTCAACTTATTTATAAAATAATTAGTGTTTAATTATCTTTTAGAATCTTGACATATAATTTGCTGTTTCGAATACTTTTAGTAGCACCAAAGTAGCTTCGCATAATAAATTGCTCCATTTGCGATTTTGTTGGAATATAAAAAAATCGATCAAATTAAATTAATCAGAACAATTCTTCCGCTTTTTCTGGAACTTACTAAAAAAAAATGGCTTTTTTCGATTGGTAGCATCACATGAAGCATTGAAGGCATCATAACTTTTAAATACACTTTTTATCAAATGTATGCAACCTTCACAAACCCGTGCATATCCACTTCTAATTGTTGGGAAAAGATTCACGCAATGAGTGAGCTTGAGCAAATGTTGATTTTACTGACAAAACTGAATCCAATCGAATATCAATAAGAAGCTCATTCTCGCATTACATATTTACATCGTAAATGTAATAGGTTTCGAAAGAAATTCTAGTTTCATGAACATCTAATGCTGTGTGTCGCAGGATTTAGTATATGGCCGAAATACAGCCTTCACATATTAACAATCTAAGATCCTTCAACTGCTCCTAGGGAAAAAGAACCCATAGTGAAAACAAAGTATTCAGACGCTTGAATATCCAACTACTCTGATGACAGCACAGCTGAAGCTGCTGTTCTAAACTAATTCGGTGTTTAAATCAGAGAGGAATTTGAACAACGCTTCCACGAAATAAGATTTTACTATGATCTCAATTTCTTATGAGATGGATTAGGATATTTTAAATTTTTACACTTTCAAGCAATAATAAATATAATAGTTTTTTTCTTTGCGATTGCTTCAGAAAAAAAATCAATTGCATATCTTGAGAACTGACCCTTTATTATTTTAATCAGTATGCTATATAAATTAGGACGATGTTTTGCAATGAGAAATATCAATGAAAAAATAAAATCTTAATATTTGAGGATTTTTCAAAAAACGAATCATTCTCCGATTTTAAAATATCTAATTTTAATAGCCAATGCGAGTAACTTCCTCACGTAGCTCAAACCCATCTCATTAATGAATGTTAATAATACACAATTTCTAGATTTTCTCCCCTTCAAATTACCATTTTAGTAGCCAACTTTAGAAACTACTTACGATAACTTCACATTTATAATTCAAAGAAATCGTTCATTTGCCTAGATAGAATGTTTCAGAGGCATTTTTTTAATTCTAATTTAAAACTAATATGGAAAGTTTAATAAGAAATATCAACCAAACAAAAAAAATTTCAAACATGATTTGATTGTATTGAATTCAGAATATTTCTGTTTTAAGAAAAATTTCTAGCATTCGCAAATGCTTATATATTATTTTTATTTCATTGTGTCATCTACATCATTTCTATAGACAAAAGCCAGGCAAGGAATTTCCGTAAAATAAGTCAAAAACATCTCTAATGATATAAACAGACCTTTCAACTGATGTTGAAAAATTGCCTTTTTACCGAAAATTTCAAAGGGACTAGAAGTATTTGCCATCCGCTAATACAACATTATGAAGGAAAGGTTTAATCATTCATTTTCATTAAATATACTATTTTCCAGTGATGCCATATTTCAGGTTTCGAAACGTGCGAATTACAATCAGCAATGAAATACAGTTTATTAAAAATGAAATTGTTTTTCTGCGAGTTTCGCTGAACGGGAAATTGCGTACACAGCTAATTCAGTGGTTTGCTCCATTTTTTTAAA
>JAPMOR010033219.1:274282-298349 GCA_026543865.1 Argiope aurantia | reverse complement strand
ACACACACACACACACACACACACACACACACACACACACACACACAGTGTACCTCGGAAAAGGCTCTAACGATTTGAAGGAAATTTCATATTTAGATAAGGTTTTACTTTCTAGGTTTATCTATATAGGTGTCTTTCGTAAAAAAAAAAGCGATTTGACAGACAAGAAAACGATTTTTTAGAACTAATTATTAGAGCCTTTGTCTATCTGCTCCCATTCTAAAAATGTCATATAGCGCCATCTGGTAAATTTTTGTGGTACTTGCATTGTTGCTGTAGGATAACTTACTGGTATCTCAAGATTTTGTGGGATGGCGCTGATGGATATGAGATGAGGTAAGATTGAAAAATATTCATATGTAATCAATATGTGATTCGTGTCTAATTATCTAATTATTTTCTCCAAAAAAATACTATTTTACAAAAAAAAACAAAAAAACTTGCGGAGTGATCTCTCAGATATTTTCTTAATAATAAATATTATTTTCCTTATTTAGCTTTCTAGAAAAACAGAAAATCACGCTAATAAATATATAATAAAACAATAAAAACAAATTTCATTGCAATACATTAATATCATAAAAAACAACCTTTTTTTCATATTATAACTAAAAAGAAATCAATTTCTTGCACTAATATTTGAGATTGTTGTTGCAGAAAAAACATTACATTTTGGATTCCTTAACTGTTTAAAATTCTAATAAAGATTTTAAAAAATTCTTCGAAATGTATATTTTCATCCTCTAAAATATACATGTATGGAGTTTGATAGCCCTGTTTAATAGTCTTCACTATAGAGCGCCGACACACTTACAAATGCTTCCTTTAATATATAATTTAAAAAAATAACATGGATTTTTATATATGAAGATGGAATAAATTTAAGAAATTGATATTTGTAACGGTATATACAATCATCACTTATATGGGTTTTATTCAATATTATATTTTCTGAAAGTATTTCCAACAATATCATAAACTTTGCTGTTTGAACTGTATATATTTTATTTCCAAAAAATTCAACTCACTGAACTGTTGTTTATCATTGTATTCTGAAGAAAATTGTATCGGCATCTACTATGTTGCTTCTTATAGCATTGATAAAATATTCTGTCTATACCTGCTTGGAAATGCAGATGCGGTTCGCCAAAGATAAGAATGTAGTTTATTGAGAAAATAAAAGAAGAACTAGCATAAATCGTGCTTTTCGTCGGATGCATGTTTTCACTTGAAAACATTTTTTTTTTTTAGAGTAAGAGCAGTAAAATATGTTTCTCTGCACTTCTGTTCAATGAAAACATGAAACATCTAGAAGAGTCTTACTCACCAGTACATTTTCTTTAAAATAGTTCTATTTGTGTGCCTATAATTTGTATTGCTTGATTAATATAATAATACCTCTATATTTACTAATTATATTGATAAATGTGTAAATGTTTTGACGCTCTACAGCCTGAACGATTTAGCCTTCAGCTACTGAATTGGCATATATGTACTTTGGAGGGTGGGAATATGTGCATCGGAAAGATTTTTTTACAGTTTAATTAAAATCGTAATTAAATAAAAATGAAGCTGAATTTTCGCATTTTTGTAGGATTATTTTCATAAATATTAAACTAAAATGAATTATAACATTTCAAAACTTAAAAAAATGTTTTTTTAGTAATTTTAATAAAGGTTAAAATATTTCTTGAATTTTGGCTGTTTTTAATTTCTTACATACGCCATATAATAAAAGTATTGTAATCGCCAAAATTTCGAACTCGATATTTTGATGAAGTAACAAAGATAACTCAAAGACAATTTGAGCTAGATAAATGAAATTTAGTAGGCTGTCTTTATCCCAAATTTGTAGATTTCTATCAAATTTTGAGGGAAATATGTTTAAAGAAAGCCCATCCTTTCAGTTGTTTGAATATAGGTTAACCAGATAACCACAAAACTAAGAAAATTGGATAGAAAAAAATTCGGTACACATATCTAACATCTGTACTGTAGACGCTTATAAAATTGTGAGTCCAATAAAACAAGGAGTCGAGCATCTGTTGGTCTGCATTTGTATAAAGATGGAAATGCGATGACTTAAATATACTAAATTTGGTTTGGAATTTTGTTACCACAAGTAGTTTTGTGTCAAACTTTCGTTTCAAGCTGTTGAGGAAAAGGCATCTACAACACAAACAACGCATACTATACATTTTCCGATATAATTAACCGCATGCCACAGATTTATTGCTAAAAATCTCTCCAAGGATCACTCGATAGATTCAATAAAGATGCAAAATTCGCGTCGAAGGTTAATATTTCACAGCTATTGGACGCTATGCCAAATAAGGCATTCTGTGGAATAACACCTTTATTAGAGTATGTGAGAAAGTATTGGGGAGACTAACTTTGCTGGTGCCTGATTGGTGTTTGCTTATATGCCTGATTTCAAAAATAAACTCGGTTGATATCTTGAAATTCATTCAAACTGTTTTCATCTTTTCACTAAATATTCAATAGTGGGATTTTCTTGTTTTACTGAACGCTAAAACAGAAGGATTCTGTTTAAAATTTGTGTATACTTAAATTTGTGTATACAATAAATTTGTGTATACAATAAATTTGTGTATACTTACGTTTTTAATGGCGTTATGATGTGATGAGACTGATTTCCATTAGAAAGGTTTATGTATTCAAAGAAGTGACCTCATATAAGATAATTAAGATAGCACAGCTGTATTGCCTGAATTTTACGAACCCATGGATATGAAGTGATTAAATTAAATATAACTAAAATTATTACTAAAAATATTACTAAAATTAAATGTAACAATATACCCGACGACGATTTGTTTCAAAAGACGGATAGTATTTTATAAACAAAGACGGCAACTATATTGTGTTCTATAGAAATCCTAACTACTGAATATAATTTCTTCAAATATTTCTTACATTTACCATATCTCCTAAGAAAAATTTTATTGAAATTTTCGTAAAAATTAATTAAAATTATTAATTTTGTTAACTAGAAACTATGTCCCATTTTGCATGCAAGTTGCTGTGTAAAGAAATAACAATTCCTAAGATTCATTTAGTAAACTGAATTTTAAATACCAATATGAAAAATAGGGATATTTTAATAACATCTATTTTACCTTACTGATATTTAAAATGGCCTTTGTTAACTCGAACATTGTTTAATAATTTTTCTGTTACTTAACATTTATTCAAATCTTGTATACTTGCGTAATAAAAATGCACATTCATTTTTCAAAATTCTATATTTTCATTCCATTTAGTTGACACATATTTCAATTTCCATTCACAATATTTTATAAAAATTTTATATCATCATTAAAAATTTATTAATTTTTTCATACAAAAATTAGCTTATGGCTGTATTTAAGAGCCGTTTGGGATAGCCTATAATTTCTGGAGAAACTATGAAATTAAAAAAAAAAATTGGTTTTGGGTGAATTTTTAAAAACATTTTGTTTAATTTTTTAAGATTTCAATCGAACTTAGAATTTCAGACATTACTTGTGTTGGTATTTCATTAAACATGATATTAAATATATTTTTACTTTCTCGCGTACGATGTTTACGTGACATAACTTTCAGTAACTGATTCAATGTGTGACATCTTTGACTATAAATATTTATTATTATGCAATAATTACTTCACATTTTTCTTTAAAGTTAAAAGATGGTTTTAGTGAAGGTTTTGTGATGTTTTTAACTAGTTAAAAGAATTAAAATAATTTTATCTCGTGAAGCGATAAACTCATATCGAATAATTTCATTTAACAGCTTAAGTAATATTAAATATGAAACTTATTTTACGTCGCTATGGTTTAAAATATAATGGGCTTTTTATATAGCCCTTTACTACCAAAAATTTTAAAATATTAACAAATAGTTTTAACTCATAATTTTATTGGCGTAAGTTTAATAACCTTTATAACCTTTTTTTTATAACCTTTATCAAAAATATTAACACAGAATTGTTATTAAACATGATTGGATAGAGAATGCAGAATAGTAATTATTTGCAAATTTTAAGCATTGTTTTTCTGAATATTTCAAAACGAATGTAACAAAGGATATTGTGGTAAAAGTAATTCAAAAAATTTAATGAATAACTTAAATCTGAATTTTACTGAATGTAATTACTGATCGTTAAAAATAATTACATTAATTTTTTTCGTCCAGAAAAAAAAAGGTGCATATTCACTGTATGACGCAAACATTTTTTTTACAATAATTTTTTTTTTAACTATAAAGAACTTAAGTTATAAAAAAAGAATTCGGTTTTTATATTCAAAAATTACTTTTCTCATTATCCCTAAAAAGACTTTTAAAGAATTAATCAAACGTCTCTTCAAGAATTAATCTTTTAGGGATTTTTTTTATATTAAATATTTGTTTCTAACGGAAAACCAAATCTTCGCTTTACTTATTATACTAAGTAAATGTTGGGACTTTATCTTTTTAAATAAGTGTTCGTATTTAACAATTTTTTTCTAAATGAATATTTTTCTATCGTGATGAAAAGGATAAATAAAGGTATTTAAGTGTATTTCCAAAAATAAAATAAAATAAAAAAAAATAAAAACAATCTAAAGCCAGGATATTTTTAAACCTTTATCTTACAAATAAGTCTTTCTTTTTGTCAATACTATTAGAAAAAGAGCAGAAAAAAATTAAACACTGGCATCAATTCAACATTCATTCTATACGAAAACAGAGAAAAAATTGTTTTCTTTCTTGTCAAGGTAATTTTATTTGTACGAATTGTCAAACCCGATCCCTCCCACCCTGTTTGCGGAGAAAATAAATAATTACTAGGCGAAAGTGTGTTGCCCGTATCACGTGTTGAAACAGAAGAGAATAAAAATAGGTGAAAGGGAGTGGTGGAAGAGCAGTATGTCAAACTCGTGAACGTGGCATGTGAATCTAACCCAGATTATGATGCGGGTCACATCGGAGAGCGTTGACAGTTCTCTAATAAGTTACGATATCTAAAGTGCGTTTCTAAGCCCCATGGTAATAATTCTAGGAAAATGGCAATATGGTGGTCAGAAGGTCACCTGGTAGAATTAAGGTTGAGCATTAATATTAATTTATGATAAAACCCGTTTTTTAAAACATTTTTTTTATATTTGCATATTTCAACAGTCATTTATCTGATTTTTTAATTAACTCACTGAGATTTTAATGTATAAAATGTTCACTGATAAATTAAAAATAAAGGCACAGTCACATAAGTCGTAAAAAATAATAGTTTTTCGTTGAGCTGATTAATTTAATTGGTCCAATCAAAACTCTTCCCATTTATTTTGGTACGAACTAATTGGAGGAAATTTCGTTTTCCTTAATTTTCATTTGCCTGAAATGAGCCTTGGAGGATACCAAGAGTATGTAGATGAGAAGTCTTTTTGAGGTATTAACGATTTTTAGCTTCTAATGCTAGTTTCTCCCACCTTGAGACATCTCAAATACAGGGATGAAATTTTCTGTTTGAGTTAGCAAGTTCTTCTACCTGGATGGGTATCCTGAGGTACCTTCAGGAAAAAAGATAGATAAGAGATAAAATTGGGATACCTCAGATTCCTTGGTGAGTACCTTGATGGTGCAGAATTCATTTATTTTCTTTCCTATGATGGGTCGTATATCTTAAGTGAATGGTGAACGCATAATTCGCATGGGTCGCAATGGGTACTATCTTGGGTCCATCTCAGTGTCTAATTGATTGGTATGACTACAGACCATTCAAATTACTCCAGATGCTAATGCATGACGGGATTAGTTCGTTTTGTAGTTGTAGTTCTGGTGTGGTGTAATAATATTCGTAAAATTGCATGATGAGTACCTTGATGCTGTGGAATTCATTTACCTTTATTCCGATGTTGGGTCGTATATCTTAAGTGAATGATGAACCCCGTATGTTACTGCATGGCGGGGATATCTCGTTTGTGATTGTGGTTCTGCTAGTGGTATGATAAAATGGGTCAAATTCCTTGATGAGTACCTTGATGGTGTTAAATTGATTTACCTCCATTCCGAAGTTGGGTCGTATAACTTAGGTGAAAGGTGAACGCATGATTCAGATGTAATGGATACTTTATTGGGTCCATCTCAGTGTCTGATTGATTGGTACGGCGACTGATCATTCAGATTACCTCTCAAACTTTACTGCATGTCGGGGGGTAGCTCTTTTCCTAGCTGTGGTTCTGTTGGGGATTTAATAATAATTTCAAATCGTGTTAACTCCATTTTGATGAGAGGGCATGCCTTCTGCAGCCAAGTGTGCCATTTATGACTTTTTGGATTCGACCTTGAGTTCAAGTGTAACTTTCGTAATGATGATCGTGTAGTTAAGCTTTGGTGTTTAGACAGAGTAGAGATAGTTCTTCATTGGTAGAAAGTAGATTGGTAGTAGAAAAAAATTAAAACAAAAACCTTCAACATAATTTAAAATGCTTGCTTTAATATTCTATTTTAAAAATAAAGCATCTGAAGACGTCCTGTATCTTTCACCCAAATACATACCTTGTATTTTTATATGTATTTCATTCTATTTCTTGGTATATACTAAAAGTTGCTGATTATTTCTCTAAATTAAATAAATTCTTAATATTTTCTTTTTGTTTGAAAGCAAATCGTATATGCAATGGAAGTTTTATGTAATTTTACTGCACGGTTGATTCAAAATTACGGGGAATGAAAGATTAGTATCCCTCCTTCCTCCAAAAAGTTCCAATATGAAATTTCAAGCGACTTAGACAATGAAATTGAAAATTTATATAAGAAACAACGAATAACTGATATGCGCGTTTCTTTCTATTTTTTAAATCTGGACTCCTGAGAGTAATACACTCTATTAGTTCCCTGTCTCATGAGATTATATATAAGATTTTGCAGCCCAAGTTGATTGTCAAAATTTAAATTAGTCAAAACTGAATTCATCAAAAAAAATTTTGAAAAAAAAAAAGAATTATATTGAATATTATTTTATTTTAAATAGTAAATAAATATTGAATTTGAAACAAAATGATTTTAAAGAAATTAAATTTACCGAAGTTTTCATATTAAAAATATAAAATAAATAATATGGAATCCTCTTTTCGAAAGTAGAGAGTAATTATAATTTACATATTGTTTGAAAATGCCAACGCCATTTGCTTTTGCAAACCCGCTTTTTCTTGACAGGCACATTAAAAAAATAACTTAAAAGAAATTATTTAGTTTATCTTTGAATGCACGCAAGAGGCGGATAGAGCCGATCGGAAATGCCGTTACTTAAGGACGGAAACATTTTTCTAGCAAGATTTGTATGTCCTCGGTGCTATCAACAGTTGCCGGAAGGTCCGGAAGGCAGTCGTTTGTGTTGTTTATTATTATAACATTTTAACTCAATTTATCACCACTAGAAATAAACTAATAGCACTGTTACAAAACGCAACGTTTCATTTTTTTTCCTTCATTGAACTTTAACTAATGAACAAATGAAGTTTTATCTATAAAAATTATATGTATATGTGTGTGTTTGTACAATTAAGTGATAAAAATGAATTTTTTTTAAATGTAAATACTAAAAAATATACCTTTTGCTCCCTCGGGATTAAAACCCTTTTATGTATAATTTTTTTACTTAAAAATTACTTTTGCATAAAATATTATATTATATGAAAGCTTTTTATCGTCTGAAATGTCTTTTAAGATTATATTACCAATTGAAGCATACCTTTTAAAAATGCCTAAAGCTGATTTTCCCCACAAGAGATTATTATTTGTTTATATAAGTAGTGAAATTTTTTTTCCGCAAATGTAGAAGTATATGAAATGTTATCTTTGTTTGAGCGACTGATTTAAACTTAATTTTAAGTATGGTTAAATAATTACTTTCTTATTAAGTATTTATAATAAATGATTAAAGTCCAATTAAAACATTAATCAAAGAACGTAATCAATAAAAGTAAAATTACAAAACAAATAAAGTAGTTGAAAGTATAAAAAAACATATATTTTATTGATATTTTATTAATTTTTAAACTTTGAAAAGTTGACAATATTCTTTCGTATGTCTTATGTAATAAGTGTGAAGTATTATGTTGAGTTCGGCTCATTTATTTAGGAGTAGATGTGGAAAAACTATACATATATAGTCACAAAGATTTTTACTTATATTATGTTCAATGGATTTACACATTAAATTTAATCAATGGTCCTTGATATTTGAAATCTCTCTCCAGGTTTTATCGTGATTCAACCGTCTTTATTGATTAACTTGTTAACCCGTACTACGAAATTTCTTCACTGTTAACTATTAATATGGATACACTTATTTAAAATTTCACATTTTTATTTGATCAAACTATGATAAAAACATTTTGATTTTATTTACTCAGTCTTGTGCACAATACTGCCTGAGAAAATTAAAAAGTATGCGCTATAAGAAGTAAAAGCGGAAAGTGATGTCCAATGTAAGAATTTTGTTTTAATCTTTTTCTTAACTTTGACAAAAGCACGCGATTGAATATCTTGATGGAAAAATAGAATTATTTATATATTTCATAATAACAATATAAGCACTGTTACAGATTATGTATTAAGTAAAATTTTTAAAAATGTTAAAGACCGGAAAAAATTGATTAGAAACGAGATTGGTATTATCAAAAAGATATATTTTTTAAAAATCTTAGTTTTAAGATGGTGTAAAATTTATTTTTGTATTATAATATTATCGGAAGATATATCTGAAAAGTAAAAAACTTGCTTAATTTTTGATTAACTTTCGTGTTTTGAAAAATTGAGAGTCCTTCCAATTTCTATTTAGAGTAGTATGCCAAATTTAATAAAGATCGGATAAAACATTAAATTTATATACAAGACATACAAATAAAATTTCATCTTAATATATAAAAATGTGCAGTTCAAGAAATGAATGTCTCCGTATTAAATTCTCATGAATGAATTTCGGTAACTTGGGTAATAGGTACCCAAATGACAGCACACTATGTATTGATAAATAGGCTTATACCATAGCGCTGGCTGTATTACGGATAGTTTTGTATATGCAAGCTGTATTAAGGATTAGTTTTGTGTGGGGCAGGTTATATTCAGCATTAGTTAAACACAGAACCCCATCTTATGATGGACGCCAACTGTTTTAATAGTTATACCAAATTGACAGTAGCTTGAGATTGGTTTTATTTGAGGTTTATTGGTTTTTATTTGTTATTTTATTATCTTACTTATTTTGAAAATTAAAAAACAGCGTAACCATAGCAACATCTATAAATGAAAAGATAGTTAAGTCTGTCAGAAATAAAGTATATTGACCGATTCACTGGTAATTGTCATTTTTATTTTGTTTTGGCCGCTTTTGATGGTCATTAAAATGTTCAATTAAAGGCTATCTTAGTTTAAATGATTTCTTCAAAAACTATTTTTAAGTTTCAAATTTTGATAATCTTACAACTCAAACTTTATCTTACGTCATTCTGTTCGTTTTACTATGCATTCTCTAATTTTCTTCTGTCTCCCCTATAATTTAAACTTTAATTTTAAACGGAGATGATTAAACTTCAACTCACAAAAACTTTTATTTTGCTGAAACTATGAATCTAGACAATATAATATCTCAATATCTCTTCTGTAAATTATAGATTTTTTTTATAATTCACAGTATGTGTATAGTATAAAAATTTTTTAGAATTTTTTTTATCAGAGAATAAAAATTTCTCCGATTCATTCAAAAAATTCAGTTCCTATTTTTAATTTGAAAAATATTTAAATGACGTACACAATAATATTTTATTTTGTTTCAAGGAACAAATGAATTACTAAAAAAATTGTTTAAGTCTAAATTTTATACAGTCTTTCAGTCCAAGGAATCATATTAAAATATTCTTGACATTCCAATTTTTAAATAAAAAAAGTTTGAATCTCCTGGCACGATTGATTCAATTAATTCTGAATTTCTCGTAGGATTATTCTTAAAAGATACTCTATCATTAAAGTAGGAATTGCATAAAATATTTAATTATTAAAATTTTAACGAACATTGGCGAACCGGCTGGTCGCTAAAGCCGGCCAGTATAGCAATAGAGCAACATTTTAATTCATATATTCGGATTCTAGAGCACATCATTTACCGGTTGTTGATTACAAACTAAAATTTTCATAAAATTCTCTTTACAAATTTCAAATATAGCTGTAATAGTTTTAAAATTGCTTCTTCAATAACATATCTTTGAACTTTTGAATTGTTTCCGAAAATATTTTTTTAAAGAATAATCCATTTATTTGAAATCTTTTGCCCTTTTCCCCTCCAGATATGTCGATTTTATTATATATTTTGCCAAATCATAAACGAATTTTGGTTAAAAAATTTGAAATCAAAATATTTTTTTTATAAAAAATGAATAAGTATTTCATGGTTAGAACAAATATTTTCTTCTTTAAATAAGAAATTTTGAAAATACCTTATATGATGAAATAAATTTAATGGTATTAATTAATAAATTTTATATATTTTGCCAAATAATAAACTAATTTTGGTAAAAAAATTTGAAATCAAAATATTTTTTTTATAAAAAATGAATATATATTTTATGGTTAGGTCAAATATTTTCTTCTTAAAGTAAGAAATTTTGAAAATACCTTATATGATGAAATAAATTTAATGGTTGCTTTTTTTTTATCATAAATCTTTTTATTTTAGGATAATAAGCTTAACAATCTGGACTGAAAAATAATATATGGAATCTGAAAAGGCTATTGTATTGTTATAGCCACTATTTCTAAAATGAATAAATTAAAAAAAAAAAAAGCAAAAAATAAGCTTATTTTTACCTAATAGCATGAGTTGGAATGTTAGCGTGAGTTTTGAACAGTAACTGGCACACAATAAAGCTCTCATTTTTTTTTTCAACCGTGACAAAACAAAATGTCTTCTTGTCAAATCGTCATTTCAAATTGTTAAACACGATAGAATTTAAGTAAAAATGTGATAGACTAACAGATTTACATGATAACTTTTTCAAATTTCGAAATTCTTTATTGTTAAAAAGGGTTTGACGAAAGAATGAATAATAATTTCAATAAAAATTTCGTAATTATATTATTAGGATATAAATAATTAAATAATGTTACAAGCATTAATAACATTAAAGTGATTTACAAAGCTGTAATTTTAACACCTTCAAAAGTTGGACAAATTTTATAATTGTCTCAAAATGCGATATTAAACGAGCGTATTAATTTTTTTTTAGTATAATACAGAAGAATCTTTGTTTATAGAAGCAAAAATACAAATCAGCCACACTAAGAATAGGAGAAATTAGAAGCAAGTGATTAATTATCACCAAAATTGAAAATATTATGGAAATAGACACGTCATATGTAATTATTGTTCACATAAAACACTTTCAAGAATAAAGTTAAAATTTTCAAATTTACATCAAAGAAATTTTCAAAAAATTCTGTACTGAACTGGTTAAATTATTTTGTTCCGCAAGAGAGCTTCATAAAAATGAAGCCTTACTATTCAAATTTTATATATGGAATTATCCAAGGAATTTTGTATCATAAACAACTACTATTAGCGGTAAATGTCAATTAGATTTTTCGAAAAAATACATGGTTATATTCCAAATTTCTTTACGAAAAGTTTTGAATAATTAACGAAAAAGTAGAAAAAGCAATATTTGATATTAAAATTAAAGAAAAATAATGCGCTGCTTCTCATTTTCTGAAAGCACTCAAGTATTTTATTAGTTGACATGAAATTCTTCGCAATAAGAATGTAAATATATTCTTACTATTCTTATAGAAGTTTACATCAGTTAGTAAAAGTCTCTTCGAAATTTTGTGTAAAATTAGAACGGAGAAGCATAGTAAAATGTCTTTTGTTATTATACATGTAAGATTACGCACGAAATAATTTATGCAAATATGAACTTTACGAACTGAAAAATTCATGCCTGGTGTTTGTCTTAAAGAAACATTTATGGAATTCAAACTCTAAGTTTTGTCATTTAAAAAATGCCACAGAAATTATTGATGCGCAGAAATATAGCAGACAATTTTTTCTTAACTTTCGTTTACATTCATGTAACCATGTTGTAGTCAATAGACGAAACGCTGCATGTCGATACGGTTGCGAAGCTCGTATAGATCAGAGAAAAGCTCAGAAGGGTGATTAGTAAGAAATAAATGAAATAGCGTGGAAATAAAGCAAGAGTGTTTGTACAAAAATTCCAACCTTTAAAACACGGAAGGTGGAATTATTTTCTTTTGAAACAGTCTCATTTCCAGTCTTGTTTTAAAGAATTTCACGATATTTTCTTAGAATAAGCGGCCTAGGCAAAAGGATGTTAATGTTTCCTTAATATTCAAATAATTGTGATGCAGTTAATAAATTGCTGATATAGTTGGCCAAATTTTGTTGTATAGCACTTATTTTTGTTCAAAACTCAAAAGCATTTTTAAAAAATTGTTGTTGAAGTGATCACTTTAATTCTTAATGGCACGTTAGCAGTAAAACAAAACAGGGAAAGAATAACATCTTTGTGAAGATGCGGACAAAACTTCTAAAAAGACCTTTTGTTTTTCTCATTTGGTTAATGTTGGAAATGGGCAGCGGATGTAGACATTAAAGAACCCTTTTTTGATTTCTTGTGTTTTGTGAGTTTCTCATCATCATTTAGATAAATTTTAGTATGGACGTTTTACGCTGAATTATTTTATGTGAAACAAAATGTATAGTTTATTGCTGTGACATATAGATATGCATGCTGTCGTGACATTTTTTCGTACTTTTTCATTTGTAATGATTAAAAAAAAAGCTTCGGTTATGACTTAAAATAAAGTTTCTGAAAATAATGAGTTAAACTCTGAAAAATATATGAAATATTTTCGAAGAAATATTACACATGTAAAACATAAATAGAAATTTAAGGAATTATGTAATTTATGAGAGCGAAGAAAATTTCCTTTCACATTTCGAAAATAATGTTCATTTAAGGTAATGCAAAAAGATAATGGTAATAACGTGTTGGGTAATGCAACTCATTTTTATCAAATGAGAAAAAAGACAATTGGGAAAAAATTATTTTAATTCAGATTGGCAACTTCAGTTGCGAACGAATGCATAGAAATGCTTGGAATACTTTGTTGTTTGTCTGAAAGAAATTTTATAAAAAAAATGATTTTAATATCTTTTATAAGGTAATTTTTTTACCTTTAATTTCGTACATGATATTCCTGTAAATGACATTGCAATATTTAATTTCAAATTACAAATCAAACAGCGATATTTTCTATTTTTTTGCTTCTATAAACGTAATGTCTTCTAAATATTGTTAGAAGCATATTACTTTGAATAAAATTTAAATATATTATTCAAAACAATAGACATTTTATCATTTTATAGAAAATAGATAAAACAAGTAAAAAAAAAATTAAATGAGAATAAGTTCAACAATGTATCGTCTGTTTTTAACTTTTTTAATTCATTAATAACTTTATTTGATAACAATTTTTGTAATTATATAATTTAGAATTTTCGGGCAATGCAGCAGTAATTTATCTGAAAAAATGCACCTATCAGTTTTATAATACTTAATTTTATCATAATAATCACATTTTTAAAAAATTTATTTCTAATATAAGAAAATTTAAAATGCAAAGCCATGATTTTCGACTTGTGCAGAGTTACGAAAACAAGCGAATACCCTTATATTCCAAATATCATATTCAGAAGACTGTATGACTGACAACAATGGGATTTCTTAAACCATTAATGAGATTTGATGTTCCTTTATTAGCATTGTGGCTGTAGCAGCTGCGAATTAATGACATTGAATAGATATTTCCTTTAAATTTTTATTCTATATAAACATTGCGATACCTGAAAAAAATGAAAACAATTAAGATTTAATTAGTATTAAAATTACACAAAGATAAAATATTTAAAATAGACGATGGTTTATATTGAACATTTACATGAATCAATGAACCCTTTTCATTAAAACCAAATAAATTTCTGTTAGGGTTCGGAAACTTCGTATATTAATTATAAAAGAGCACATTCTGTGTTTATAAATGATTATTAAAAATAAAAATATTTTCATTTAATTACAAGCATGACAAAATATTTTACGAAAATTTTAATAAAAGGTTTTATTGAGAAAATTATAATGAAATGAACGGAAACGAGAAATCTTTTTGGAGAAGTGGTAAAATAAAAACAAATTAATAACTATAAAAAATAACAGATTTTTTTTTTTGAGAATTGTCATAACAACTCTCATTTTACGATTATTGGAAGATTTAAACGAACGCAATTAAACAGAATACCTATTTGACTGTGGTTAATTAAAAATCAAATTATTCACAATCTTTTTCATTTAAATCTATTTATTTCAGGCGTTTATAAAATATCATGTGCTAAAATCTCCATTTCCTGTTAATACATATACATAAATAGATAGGTATTTGTAAAACCTTTTTTGGAAGAAATAGTTATGAATTCTGTAGCGATTTTTATTTTTCATAATTTTAAGGAAAAAGATAAATTTTCATATACTAATCAAGGTTTTTTTTTGTCCAAGCCTTGGGGAAGATCTGCATCGTATCGAATAGGAAGGTCTAAAGCGGAAGAAAGTGAAAGAGAAAATATTCGGAACTTATATAGTTTTAGAAATGATTATATCAATATAACATTTTAGTTTCGAGGGAAAATAATAGTACGCGCAATTCAGGTTAAAATTATAGAGAAGTCCTTGTTCGAATGATTACAAAATTATTTTTAGAACGTTCGTAATTTGAAAATATTACACAATGAGCGCTCGTATAATTTGTATACATAAAAAAAAAACAGATAAAGTGATATTATTCACCTCAAAGTTATATATTTAAAAATATTAATTAGCATTTTAATTAATAAAATTATTCCAATGTTTTATTAACAAATTATGTTTTTTAACCGTGACATCTGATAATATTATTTCACAATATTTTGAAATAAAAAAAATGGTCTTTTTAAGGACACGAATAAGAATAAAATTAAACTTTCTTTGAACGTACTGGCCATTATTAACCATTCTATCAAACAAATCATGTATTTCTTCTAACTATTCAAATATGCTCAATTTCTGATTGCAAGATTTCTTTCCTTTGAGATATATTTCGTTTACATTCCAAGTCGAACTTTTACTGTAACTTTTAAACGTGTGTTGCTACTGTCTATGCAACTGAAATAACCTTCAGACAACTAAGACATTGCGGTTTCGCTTTTAAATTATTGGTGTTCAATCACGCAATTAAAGATTTCAATCTTTAGTACCCCTTTGTTCTCACGCGTTTGAAGAAACGAATTATAGATATAAACTCCTCCTTTTAAACACAGTTTACGCATGCTTGAAGTTAAAAGTTTAAGCCAGTGTTATTTTCTAACCCTTATATAACATCGAGCCAAATAATTCCATTTTGTATCGAATCAGTTTGGCAAGTGCACAGTAGTTTTACTTAAAACGTTGCATATGTTTGCGTCGAAAAATAGATACGAGGCCATCTTTTCGAGATCCAATAATAGAAGAATAACGGGGACATCGCTCAGAATAAAATCTTTAAAGGATATACGATTCCTTTATGGTTAGACAAATAGTTTCGCTCTTAGTAATGAAAAAATGCAATGCTAAATCTTTGTTCCATTTAATTTAAAAAAAAATATGGAAAGATTTAAAGAAAAGAATGGAAAGAAATTGTATAACCAAAAATCACGATTTCAATACATTTAAATTATTTTTGTTTATTGTTAATAATACGAAACTTTTGCAAAAAACGTTTTAAGTTTTAAAAAAAACTTTTTTCAGAATATTAAAGATTGTGAGGATTTAATCTTAAGCTTCCTTTATCTCGGAAATGTTGAGGAAAAATGAGAAAAGAGATAGACTTTTGCATTTACTTTCAATTTCCGAATCGATAACTGCCTTATAATTCGAAAATTTTGATTTTGAAACATAGATCTTTCTCTATTATGAATGATTCAGTGTTCTCTTTGGCTCAAGGCATACAGAAATGGACAGAATGATAGAAACTACTAAATAAGATAATCATAGCCTCGTGAGCAATGATCAGTACTAATGTCCTTGAATATCTAATTTCTGTCAACACTAGCCAATCCTTAATGTTGATTCAAAATTATTTGCTGACCCAGAACTCCCCAATTAGTTTTTAGCTGTATTAACATCCTTTTTTAAAGCAACACTAGATCTATATTGGGACGAATCTCAGTCAGATGACGAGGACGACCCATGAGATGGCACCCCTCTGTCCAAACTTCCACACCAAAACAGCGGGAGGACGGATTTAACCCCACACTAGTCTCGTCATACCATACTAGTCTAGACGGATAATGAGATTGGCTGTATATTCTGTTAGAATTAAACTAATAAAAAATAGCAGCATTTCCGTTTAGATAATGTAAAAATGCCCATCGTTTAATAATTTTATAAACTTTATTTGCACAGTCTAAAAGTGCGAACTCAAAATGCAAGTTGTATTTGAAATCAATGTATTAAGTAGTTTTCTTCATGTATTTTGATATTGTTCTTACATAAGTTAAAAAGTCCCTTTTATTTTTACTAATTCTTTTATAACTAACTTCCTTTTGAAAAAAAATGTTGTTTGGATTTATATAGATGTCTGCTTAGAAGTTATAAAATTATAACCATAAATGAGATGTTAAATTCCAAAGGATAAGTCTTCTATACTTGTAAAATTTTATTTAAAATTGATTTTTTACAATTTCTTCTCAATACTCCAGATACTATTGCCAGTACAATAAATGTTTATTCCATGTTAAATAATGAATTTTGTATTAGGGAGAATTATATCTAAAATATTTAATATAAATAAAACATTTTCATCACAAATATTTATAGTAATTAAGAAAAAAAATTGAAATATATTAGTGGGAGACGATCGAGTTTAAAAAGCATGCTATAATAATTTATGTCTATAAACAGTTTTTTATTTGTACGAAACAAATTGAGAAAAATCTTACATTTTTCAAATTTCTTATTAATTTATTCTGTCAGAGAAAGTAAATATATCAAATAGATATGCAAGCATAATACCATTTAAATATTTCAGCTTTGGGAAAATATATTGTTGAAGGAGAAATCGGTATTAAGTTTCATATTTGGGGAAAAATACCCCATTATATTTATGTCTTTCTTTATAGCTTACTTTTACTAGAAAAAATCATTCCAATGTTTTTCATATCATTTTCATCGTATTATTCCTTGATATAGGAAAAATAATTAACTAATAAATTTCCTCAATACGGAGTAAAAAATAATTCTGGTAATAAAAATAATTTTAGAAAACTGGGGTAAATCAAATAACTAAAGTAATGTTAGGTAAAATTTATTATTTGAATCTATTATATTATTTATTATATTATTAGTGAATTTATTATATTATAGTTTTTAATATCCTAATTTTACAAATAAAAATATTTATCAAAATGCTTTTCCTTTGATTATGTTTAAATTTGGTTTACCCATTGTATTCAAGGACACTATCAATACTTTAATAATGAAAGTACATTTCAATTTAATACTAATTACAATATTCGAATTTAAATCAATTATATTAATTTAATTAAATTTTTGCTACTAATCTGTAAATGTTTAATTTGGCATTTACTTAAAAATTTATGACAAAATTAAAAGCAATGATTGAATAAAAGCATATTTTATTCCCTAAATATAAAAAAAATGATAAAATGTTCATAACGTAAAGTAATAACAGTTATTTTCGAATTTATTACTCCTGTAATTATCTTGCTAATACCTAGAGACTGAATTTCGCTCTGCAGTTTTTTTTGTTTTTTTTTTTGTAAAATTGTAAATAAAATCCTATTCTATGACTCGTTTAAAACTATGAGCGAAATCTAATTGAATTGCAAACGTGGGATCGAACATGTGAAAAATGCATGGAAGCCCTCACCACTATTCTATTTCTGATACGCTTATGCATGTCATGTATAGCTACATGTCAATATTTAGTTATAAATATATTTTTCAATTAAATTATTTAATATATTTTTCTAAAAACAATACTTGCATGACGGGTTTGTCAAAATTATTATGTAAAATTCGATGAAATGATAAAACGTTATCCTGTTATTATTCTTTCAATTTATTTTATTTTATAAATATTGCAGTATAGTACTTACCTACTTATAAATACATCGTATATAATCGTATATCGTATAATCTTGGTGTAATAAATACGATGTATTTATAAGTAGGTAAGTAGTAGTATATATAAGTAGTTGCGATATAAGGATTTATACATCGTAATAAATCCTTATATCGCAATTTATGAAAGACTTTCAATGCTTTGGATTATCTATGTGTTTTTTTAGGTTTCATACAATTAACGAGGCTATTTATTTATTTATTAAAGGATACTTATTATTCAATAAGGAAAGAATTATTGATGTGAAAGTGGTCGATTCACCGAAAAATATTCATGGTTTGATGAAACAATAATGTCAACATCTAAAATGAATCATTGGCATCCTTTCCTATAATATGCAGCTGCCAAGACCATTATTGTTTTCTGGGATGCGGTCTCGCGTTGGCTAGCGCTCAAACACTCAAAGGAATGAATCCATGAAAACAAAAATAGAGCACAATTAAAATGCTTGCTATATATACAAACGAGAGATGTGATGCTTTAACTCCTGAATTGAATTTTAACGTGCTCCTTGATTTCTTTTGTTTCATTCCGATTGTCTCGCACAGTATCTGCAAGTTGCGTCATGCCACATGCATGATGAAAAAATCGTTCTATAGCGGTAATATTGAATCTAGATATACCAAATTTGTCATGCGATTAATTTTAGGTAGTAATACTTTTTAAAATACTTACTAAAAAAGAAGTTTTCAAAATTTAAATTAGATTTTTAGTTAAAAATTAATCAAAAATTTTATATTTTCTCTCAATAATTTCGAAGTATATTGTTACACAAAAATATCTTTACACCGTTTAAAAAAATAGTTTTTTTAGTTATATCAATTTTTTTAATGAAACGGTTTTCTTAATAATTTATCAAAAATATTTTTAAGCATACTTTAAAATAAATACCTTTTATTGTTTTAGCTACTGAGTTTACACTCATTTTCGAGTACTTGCTTATATTTACGTCCTTTACTATAGATTGGCAAAATATGCCAACTTGATGATTGGCAGATCTGTGTTGACGACCTTGATGTAATCCAAAAGCAGCCAAGTAAATCCACCATTTTGGCGTTGGTATGTGAAATTTGCAAAGTAAACCTGAAAATGGCCAACCATCTTGGCGTCTTAAGTAGTTATAATGGAGCTGGACAATCTTGGCATTATCTAAAAATCACCGTGTAAACTTGGACCGTAAAAACAAACATGCACCCATTTACGCTTTTGAGACGATATCAAATATGTTTTTTTAGTGTGTGCGTCATCGTTGCTGTATAATTAATGGTAAATTAAAAAATTTGTATATAAAGAGAAATAAATCAATCTCTCGTTACTATATAATTAAATATAAAAATAAATACATTGTTAGCCCTATGATGTTTCGGATTGGAGATTCAAATCTTCTTTAATTTTTTTTTTTTTTTTTGAGGATTTATTAATTTTTTTTCTCACCACAAACGCCAGAGAATTGCATCATTAATAACTTTTTAGTGAAGTAGAAAGTTTATTTTACAGTTAGTTTACAGAAATGTTTTTGTTCTTATATCTTTTGTATGGAATGATTAATGTTTTTACCTCGTCTTGTCAAAAAATAGTTTAAATAAACAATTTAGAAAACTCATATTTGGTTTTTTGTGATAACACATAATTTTTTAAAATGGAAATTGCTTTAAATTGTCTGATCAGCGTCGATAAAAAAACTTCTATGGAAGAATTCAATTTGGTAATTAAAAAATTTTTTGGAAGCTTGTAGTCAGTTAATTATACATATCATTTAATATTTTCAATTTATTTTTCTACCTCAGCTTCCATTGCTGTCCTTTTCTAACGGGTTAGGAATTTTAAACAACCATAATTAAAATATTTTATTTGTTTATTAAATATATTTATTCATTTCTAAGAATTTTTTAAAAATTTGTATCCAAGATTTTTTTTTCTTTTTTAGTTATCTTCAGTTCTGTAATTGCATTTCTTATATTATTTTGTATTCATTCTCATAATCTAGTGAATGGTTTAGGAATCATGGATTGAAGTACGCTTCACTTTTTATCCTCAGATTTATTAATTTTTATATGCAGCTGCGGAGTTTTGTATATTCTGGTCCTAGGAAATGATAACTGGTCAATAATTATTCCTCTTATAATAGCTGCCTTAATTTCATATTTCAGTCAATATTTAGCTCATGACCAAGTTCTTTATATAATTTTACGTAGAGATTTCATGGATTTCATAGATAAAGAATAAATAAAAAGTTTGTGAAAAATAAAATTATTAACTAATAATTAATATTCTTTCTCATAAATATATACATTTAATTATTATGATAAATTATAATGAAACTCAAACTTCAAACAAATAAAAGATTTGCAATTATTATTTTACAGAATTTATCTAGAGAAATATAAAATAATCAACTAAATGAATAATTAATATTACAACATATAAATCAAACTCAATTTATTTAATACTATTTATTAACGACATTAATAATTAAATGTAAGCATAATAATCAACTAAACGCATAATTAATATTACAACATATAAATCAAACTCAATTTATTTAATGCTATTTATTAATGATTTTAACAATTAAATGTAAACGTACTATATAGTCCTAATAATTAAAAATTTATCACATTTGTAATTTTTTACGTATTTATTTGGCAACCAGGCTTATCTAATCCATCTGCCTCTAAGTTCAGGAGTATTGGAAAATTGCTTGTACTATTTTGCCCAAAATCGGTCTCTGATTATTTGTAGCAAATCTGAGAATACTATTATTCTCAACTCTTTAATATTACATTTTGTGCTTGACTTTGTGATATAGGGAAGTGAAAAAATATAGTTTGGACCTATTTCGTTGGCTGATTGGATTAAAAAATTCGAAGCAGATCTATGATCGTGATATAAAACCGCATTCCAACTTACATTTATATTACTTGTAGTTTTAATAATCGTATTCACATGCACGTCAAAGCACCAACAAACAAATAAATATTTCATTTTAAAATTTCGCTTAACATTTATTGCAATTCTACAGAATTTGTGGTAAAAGGCTCGAAGATCTCACTCCTTCCCTTCTTCAATTATCGTGCTCACAGCGGGATGAAATTCCCAAACTATTATATTCCGACCAGTGACTGAGGTAGGCATTTTGTGATCCTAGGCAAATTACATTATGAGACCCTTCTTTTAATAAGTTTGGTCAGAAATTAAGGGTGTATCTAATTTTTTATATTTTAAACTTAATAACATGTTAAATATTTTTATTTCCGTAACTTAGTGGAAGCACTCAAATTTTGCATTATTTATTATGACTCACAACTGCATGGCATTCATGCTTGTTCGCAACATTATTTAGAAAAATGCTCTGTGTTTATAAATACTATAATAATAAAATAAAAATTAGCATAATAAAGAAGTTTTAATAACAAAAGGGGAAAATTTAATAACCAAATAAAAGTTTAATAACAGACAGAAGATGGCCAAATATAATAGACAAAGTGTTAATAAAGTTATCAAGATACTTTAAAATTCATTGTATTTGTAATAAATTTATTTATTTATAAATAATGCCAATAAAAATCTTTTTAATCAGCCTGTCTGTGGCCTCCCACTGCCCAGATCCCTATTTAGAGACCCTCCACTGATTCCGACTTGAGAAACTTTAAAATGACAGACTTCACTAAAATCTCGAAATTTCCAAAAATTTCTTACGATTTCCAATATTTTTTCTCGAATACTTTGTATTCCGAATTAAAAAACACCTTCTCATAAGAGATCAATTATATTTTAGAATTATTCTTTTATTAATTATTCTTAGAAATTTGAGACTAATAAATTAATTTTCTGCATTTTAATTTCTTTTTTGTTGGTAACCCTATTGTCGAAAACTAAATTTAAAATTTACATTAATAAGAAAAATTGATTTATGTACACATAAAAAATTGTAACTTAATTTTCATTTTATCAAACTTTGATTTTTGAGTCTAGATCTGAATATTTTTAGTAAAATGGGTTTTTTTTGTCGTCAGTAACGATATTGTAGATAGATTAAAGACTTTCTTAGATAATGAATTATTTTAAATTTTAATTTGAATAAATTATAATTAATGAAGTTTTTTAATGATCCCACCTTTGAAAAGAATGTAGTTAGATAATTCCATTATGTAGATAAGAAATAATTGCTTAAACTAAATCGCTACAACTTTTCAGCTTTTATTTTTTTCATTGGTAAATCATATAATGCAATGTTTTTCTTTTAAATACAAATAAAAGAATAAATTCTTTTCAGAAGAAAAATGTTTCTCATTTTGAAATATATAATATTTACGCTTGAAAAGCTTATGATGTTGTTTATTCTTACTAATCACTAGCTCTCAAATATTTTGAAAGAAAAATATTTGAAATTATTTTCTGTTGTCGTAATTTCACATCTGCTCGACGAAATATTGTTCAATTTTCAAACAAAGTACGTCATTAAATTGTTTATTTCAGTTTAATAAGATTATGTTTGTTTCCATTTTGATTTAAGGCTGAAAATCTTAGGGGTATTCATTTGTATTTTTCTGAACAAAGGCGCGTGTTTACATTATATAGGAAATTCACCAAAGTAGCTCATTTTAAGGAGAAAATAAACTTTTTAATTGTATTACGTGCACACTTGCAAATTTTATCCTATTGTCCTTTTGAGTATTTCAACAGACATTATTCATTTTAATGATAATTATATTTGATATTCTCACACTGGGATAATCTAAACATGTATTGCTTATTATACATTCTATTTAGTTTATTGGTTATTTTTTTCGATATATAGTTTTATCTACCACATTTTACAGTTAACTGTTTATTTGATTCCATGAATTAATTTGAAACTATTTCTTTTGAAAATTTTTAGGAATTTTTTTTGGAACTTTCTCAAAACAATTAATAAATAAAAAATATCAGTAATTATTAATTTATTTTTAATTTTTTCCGATCGTAATATTTTTAGAATTAATAATTTTTCAAATTATTTAAATAAAATATTTTTTTCTCTATAGAATTATTGATATCAGTGGAGTTAATAAACCAGACAATAAGCCTAATATATGAAAAATTTCCATTTTTTATGCAAGTATCGCAATTGCTTAAAATCAAAATGGTTATTCATATATAGAATATTTATATATCATTTGTATTATATTAATTTTATTTATTAACTTTTATTTCCCCTTTTTAATCCATTTTTTATATTTTTCATTTAAAAAAATAGGTCAGGGTTACAAAACATTGTCAAGATTTTTAATAGCGAATTGCCACTGATGCCATAAGAAATTTTCCAGATTTAGAAGTATAGCCTGGCATTGCCAGCCAGCTTCCACGTCTTTCTTTTAAATAAAAATAATTAATTTTAGAACTAGACTTTTACTACTTTTCATTATATACTGTCTGTAATTAAATATCTGACCAAACAATAAAGGTTTGAATTTCATCGAAACAACTTTGTTGAAAAATTATGCAAAAAATTCTTACGATTCAGAAAAAATATTAGAGAGTAACTAAATAGTATCATCAAAAAGATTTTTAAAATTTTTTAAACTGTTTAAAAATATGTTTTGTGCGAAGATCGTTTCGAAAGTTATCGTTTAGAAAAGCTAAAAGGTTTTAAATGAGATTTAAAACTGATCGTTTTGAAGTGGTGCACTTTTCCATCCTCCAAAGTATGTATGCGCCAAATTTATTAAATTTATTAGCTATAAGTTTGTCAGTCTGTCTTGTAGAGCGTTAACACACACACACACACACACACACACACACACACACACACACACAC